>JABUQX010089521.1:5000-36571 GCA_015478945.1 Trachelipus rathkii | reverse complement strand
TATCTATTATATATCCTATTATTATATAGTAATATTTTATCTATGAGATGATATTTATTAGTTTAGCAAGTATGATTATGTATATGATTATTATTATTAAATAGTATTTATATATAATATATTATATACTTTATATATATATATATGTGTTTTATAATATATAGTTTTATATTATTATTTAATTATGTATTGTGAGATATATTAATATTTATATTAATTATGAATTATTTATTGTTATGTAGGTATTAAACTGAGTATTATTGTTATAGTGTTAATATTTATGTAGTTAGTACGATACATAATATTAGTACGTGATATGTTTACTAGTGTTAATTATAAAAGATGATATATCGTAGTATATTTAGATACTATATATATATACTATTGACATGATATATTACTGTTAAAAACGGGACGGGGATTATGTGATATTATGTATAATATTAATGTATTATATATTATATAGTATATTATAATATATATATTTATTAATATATTTATAATATATATATTTAATATTATTATTTAATTATATATAGTTATTACTATATATATAATATATGATTTTATTTATTTAATAATATCATGTATATATTATTATTATATATATAATATATTTAGTTTTTATCTAATAATATGTTGTAGCAAATATTTTTAAATACCATATATATACCCTTATATATTATTTAAGATTATTATATTAATATATATATATTATTTATTATATATCATTATATAATATATGTTGATATATTATATTATAATTATTAAGTACTAATATATTAAGTATATATATTACTGTATTTATATCTTGATATATTATAGTTATACTATATTATTTTATAAGTAATTATTATATATTATTATATAATTTAATTATTATTATATATTATATATTACTATATATTTTATTATATTATAGTATATATATAGTTAATTAATATTATAGTATTCTTATTATTTATATATATTATAGATGATATTTATATATAATATATATATAGAATACTTATTTATATAGATTTAATTATTATTTATTATATATATTGATATTATATATTATTAGGCTATATATGAAATTTTATAATTATATATATATTATATTATTTATTATAATATAGTTAATATTATATATAATATTATATATATAATATATATATTTAAATTATATATATTATTATATTAATAGGTTATATTACTATCTATATATATTTAATTAATGATTATATTATATATTATCATTATATATTTTATATCTAATTATTATATATATATATATATTATAGTATATTATATATATTATTTATTAATATTATTTATTATAATTATTTAATATTATTAATTATATTATAATTTATTTATTTTATATTATATATAATTATATTAATTATTTTATTATTAATATATTAATATTTAATTATTATATAATATATATTATTATATTATATATATTTAATATTATATATTAAATATTATATATATTATTATAATTATTATGTTTTATATTATTATTTATATCTAAGTCAAGATAGAATATCTTTTATTGTATATATATATCTAGATTATTATATATATTTATTAATTTAATATATTAATTATATATAATATTTTATATATATATTATATATATTATATAATTCATCTGTTTACATATTATATTTTATTGTTATTCGATTTCCATAATATCATTTAAACTATCAATATTTTATAGTATTATTAAGTATTATTATATATATGATATATTATATATATATTTATTATATTGTATATTAGTATTATTAATATATTTATTATATATTATATTCTATTATATATACTTTAATATATATAATATAGTATATATTATTATATATATTATTAATATAATATTTAAATTATATTATATATATATTAATATAATTTATATATGTATAATATATATGTATATATATGTTCTAATTTTAAATATATATATTTATATATATAGTATATATATATATATTAGTATATTATAATTTAATATATATTAATATATAATATATATATTATATTTAATTAATATTATACTTATTATTATATATATATATATACTTAATATCTATTTATTCTTTATTAATACTTATTTTATTTTATTTAAATAATAATTATATTATATATTATATTATTATTGTTTTATTATAATTATAGTATATTAGTATATATATATTAATTTATAGTTATATTTATATTCGTTATATTATAATATATATTAGAATATATTTATATTTATATATATATTATTAATATATTTATATATTATTATTATATATATATATATTATATTATATATATATTTAATTTATAGTATGTATATATATATATATATTAATATATATTATATATATATATATTATTTATATATGTATGTATATATATATATTATATATATATATATAATGATTATTTTAATTTATTAATTATTATATATATGATATATAATTAATTATTCTCATAATATATATTAGTAAATCTATTTAAGCAAATACGTTTACTTATGTATATTTGAGAGATACATATTTAATACATATATTATATCAGTTATTATTATATATTATATATAATATATATTTATAATATATTTATATTTATATTTATTTTAGTATAATATATATATATTATATATAATATATTATATTATTAATATATATATTAATATATATATTATATATATTATTTAATAATATTATATATTAGTTATTAACGTATATTATATATATAATTATATATATTAATATAATATATATATTATTAATATATTATTATTAATATATATAATATATTATATATATATTATTAATTATATATTATATATATTATATATTATCTATATATATATATATATATTAATTATATTATAATATTTAATATTATATATTATATTATATTAATTAATATATATATATATATATTATATATTATATTATATATATAATATATTTATTATATTATTTAATTTATATATAGTAATATAATATTTTATATTATATAATATTATATATTAATTAAGTATATATATATATTTATATATATATTATAAATATTATTGAAATTGATATATTACTGATATATATATATATATATTATATCTATATATTTTATAATATATATTATATATATTAATGTATATATATATATATATATATATATATATATATATATATATATATATATATTATATTATCATATTATATTTTACTTAAAATATTATTCTATATTTATATTAATTATATATATATATTTATATTAATTATAATAATCTAATATATATATTTATTTATATTATATATTTTTATTTTATTTATTATATATATATTATTTATATATATACTATATTATTATATATATATATTTATAATATATATTATATTTATATAATATTATATATGTTAATTTATATTAATTATATGATTATATATTTATATATAATATTTAGTATATATATATATTTATTATATATTATATATATATTATATTAATATTATATATTATATAATTATTTATATATATATAATTATCAGTATCTACGTTATTGTCAGTGTATTGTTCTCATAGGTAGTGTCTCAGGCTTAATTTTATATATGTTATTATATATTAATTATTATTATTATATATATATATATAATTTATTCATATATATTATATTTTAATATTATATATTTATATATATTAATTAATATATTATATTAATATAATTATATTATAATATTATAATATATATTTATATCTTATATTAATATATATTAATATATATTATATATTATATTTATATATTATATGATTAATTTATATTATATATTAATTTAATATAATATATTATATAAGTAAAATAATATAAATAAATAAATTATATTATATATATATATATTATATTATTATCTATATTATTATATTATTCATATATATCATAGAGGGACGATATGCCAGGGGGGGGGACTCTAGTTAGAGGGGCCTGCTATTATGCCGCCCCCCGAAATTATTGGAAGTACAAGATTGGCAAGATATATGTCTTGTGCCAATTTAAATTAATTTAGGGAGATGAGAATGAATACAATACACTATACTTCGTCAGCAAGTAATCAAATGAAGAAGTATTATTATATCTCACATCACATTCCTCTTTTCAACTCGAATCAATCTACATTATTTTATACCAAATTTACTTATATCGATATGTTGGGTAGATACGATTAAAATGTACAGAAATATTTTGATAATACCTTTCAGCGTCAACTATATTCACATTTTTTGGTACATTATAAAAATATGATAATAAGTACACTAGTGGAGAGAATACGTTACACATATATATTTAACCAAGTTCATATATATATGATTATAGTATACCATTAAAATAGTTGCAAATGAAGCTTAAAATAAAATTTTTTGATCATATTTTACAATGGGTAGTAGAAAGATAATGAATAAATTGAATGGTTTTTTTAGATAAATCAATAAAACTTATGTAAAACAAAGATTGAGATTGTTAAAGACTTTACCAAGAAAATACTTGTAGGAAAGGTTATATAGTAGAAGAAATTCTTGTACCAATATATATTGATTACTTTAGTTACGTTTTTCATGATAGGCCTGTTATGGTCTATAGCATTATTAAGATAGAGACTCAATAGTGAACATAACTGGACGTATTGATATATAAACTGCCAGCTGCAAATATTACCGGGAATATTCTTTAGATAGCCTTTGGTTTATGGATATTCGAGCATAATGGAGGTGGCACACCTGCAGCTTTGTCTCTTAGCGAATGAACCACTTACCTTCTTATTGTTGACACATATTTCATAACTGTATCAGAACGAGAGAGTACCGATGAATACAAAATTGAATCCACTTCATAGATTAGTCATTTAGTATTCAGCTTTATAATTACATAAGGAATATCTTTTATATGCAGTTTAATGAAAAAAGTTTATTTTATTTTTCTATGCATTAAGTAACTGAATTGATTAATATCAACTGAGAATATTTTCCCAAACAGTAATGTTTTCACTTTTTGTGTTAAGGTTTACGGGATTTCGGTTGGTTGATTGGAGGTGGTGATACTTCCTCATTTTTTTACTTATTAAGAGATCGATCTTTTTCAATTACTTGTTAATGTTTCGATTTATGTTATTATCTCAGGGAATAGCTATTGGTCATATAAACTGCAATTTTTTGGAGAGAACTCGCCTTATCTTGGATTTAAAAACTCGAAAATCTTAATGAGGCCAGGATATGATGGAGTTCCTTCTTCCATGACAGGCGAATTCTTCGGTAGTGCAATCGCTGTTATCTTTTGGTTAATAGGAGTACTCTTCTACCAAATGTTTCTTCTATGATTCTGCACGTCACACCATGTTGTTGCATGCACATTGATCTAAAGTATCTATGTTTTAGATCTCTTCTAAAATTCTAGGTCTTGCAATCGAGAAACAGTTCAGGTGTACATCTCTGCCATACGCTCTCTTTCTCGCATTCCAAGTAGAAGCGTCACACAACCTTCTGGTTAACATACACATATCACATAGTTTTCAGTGACCATAATATTCATCAAAGAGTATCACGATCTGTGCGAGACAGATGGTGTGAACTTGGTATGATTATGCGGTTTTTCCTTTTTGGATACTTTGAGACTCTTGAGTCTCAATACTCCTCGTCTTATCGCTTGGCTGTACTGAAGAGCATATTATTCTCAGGATTAGTAATGCGCTTCCGGTTTGATCTTACCATTGCATCATGTAAAGCTACATTCGTGTCTAATTATTCAATTTCAAGTTATTTTGTACATCTCTTATCTAATAAACAATTATATCTCGCTTCTCTCCTACAGTAAGATTCTTGTGAATTAGTTACACTACACCCTTCTCTCGTCATATATAGACAGTTATCAGAGTTTCCATTTTTGAACAGGTTGTTCGGCATCCTTAATCTTAGTGAAACTTTAGACCATTATTCTTATACTTTCTCGAGAACGGATATTATGCGACTAAGGATGCAGTACACAGATTTACAGGCGCGAGTGTTTACTATCTGTCTTATGGATTTTTAATTTTTGGAGGACATTAAATTTTCTTATTAGCTCCCACCTATATATGTCAGACATCTTTATATCTCATTTTTTTATTTCATTCTTTTTCAGTACAATTTTGCAATTTACAGGCGCAAAGTAGTTGTCAGCTTTTGTGACCTAAAATAAGAACATTTTTCGGGGTGCATTTTTATTTTGAAGTCATTTGTTTTTTGTGCTTTTATTTTTTCATTTCTTTTTCCGAACACTAATTTTTTTTTTACTCATTTTTTCTTTGATATGAACTTCTACAATTTTTTTTTATTCGCAAATTTGACTTCAAAACTTGAAATATTATACATACATACATGGGTTACGCACAAACAAAATTGTAGAAGTAGTTTTTTTGATTTTTGATAAAAATTTGGGTCTCAGCAATGTTGAATTTCATAAAGTTCTTACTTTATTTCTTTTTTTTCATTCTTAATTACTGAGCGTAATTTTTCAAAAATGGAGAATAATTATTTATCATAAAAATAATAACAATTTTTGTTAGCGTAATAAATGTGCAAATTGTCTATGTATTTTTTTCAAGTTTTAAAGTCATTTAGAAAAAAAATTGTAGAAGTTTCGAATCTTGAATAAAATGTCAAATTTATATTATTAGGTTCGGAAAATCTTGTCAGAAGCAGAGAACAATTGTTGCTAAACATCGGACGAAAAGCTACCCGCCTAAAGTATAGCTTTAGAGTCGATAAAAGCTCGCGGTTTGCGCAGGCGTTTTTTTCTCGTCAGTGAATCATATTAAGTTTCGTGCTGATATGGTTAAGACAAAGCATCATCCTTTATAAAGCATCCTCTTTTATAAATTGACGGACTTGGTCAGGCGCTCAGTAGGTATTACCACTTTATAATTAGGAGAGTGGTGGTCTGGCAGCTGTAAATGGCTGTCTCATGAAATTATGTATAATTATGACCAAATCACTGCAGATTTCTGGTTGCTTTTGTGCTAGTGTTGAAAGGAGTGAAAGGTTGTTTTCCTGTAATCACTTCGTTAATCATCTCTTGCCTTGAGAGATTTTCTTTTAGTTCAGTACTTTTGTTATTCTTCTCCCGATATACAGTCGTTAATCGGCACCTTGTTTTCGTATCATAAGTTTTGCGTCTGTAAACCTGTTGTTGTATCGTGGTTGTATCAGTCGCTGCAGACGTATTTGTCTATTACATGTTTTACTTGTGTTGTTTCAGCTGTCTCATTTTTGTTTCATCGGATCACAGCTACAGAAGTCTAGTCCAATGAGAAGGTTTTGAGTGCACCATTTTTCTAGTCAAAACCGCTCATATCTTGGAGACCTTCGAATATTTTGATCCTTTCCATATTTTTATATACGATGGTGTATAGTTTTTTCTTATGAGAATTATATTTATCAGTATTATATATTTATATATATACCTTTTAGCTTTATTTTATCTTATTGTTTATGAGTTTTTATGAGTATATTTATATTTCTTTTTTTTTCCTTTTTTATCTATATATTATTTTTATCCAAATTATCATTACTTTATTTTTATACCCACTCATCATCTCTATAATTTTCACTTCATATCTTTTATAATTTATTTTACTATTCGTTTATATATACTATTAATATTTATTATTATAATATTTTTTTACTATTACTATTTTATATTTATGTATTATATTTAATATTTTATGTAATCTGTAATTTATATACACCCAAATGATTTTTTATGTTTCTCCTCTACCTGGCAAATTAGGTTTTATATACTGTCTATTTTTATTATCTTTGTATAATTAGGTTATAATATATTATTATCATATGTAGTTTATCGGTCTCATAATTATTATATATATATATATATATATATAATACATATATATATAATAATTTAACTTCGGGATATTGTATAATGTAATCACACTTTGTGAAATGTATAGTCATTTCCCCTCTCATTGAAAAAAATTATCCTGCTATACAGTTTATATTTATTTATATACTCTTATGGGCCTCTATTTTTCTAATTTATATTATATATATAATTATATTATATTTTAATTATTTATATATATATCTATAATTATATATTAATAATCATATATAATATAATATATACTATTATATATATATTATATTTTATCATATGATTATATTATATATTAATATATTATTATTTTTTTGTATAATATTTATATTAGCTTTTATATTAATCTAATTTTTATTATATATTATATATTTATATGTAATATAAATTATTTATTACTCTCGTTTCAACTTTAATTGAATATAAACGGCAGTTATGTTGTATATAAACTCCATTCTTTCCTATTAACTCTATATTTATTATTAACTTATAAATTAATTTTCTATTTCGTATCATTATTCTCACTGAATACTATTAAAGCTTACTTACTTATTATTAATTTTTACCTTCATATAAATATAAACAGTATCATTTTCATATCCCTTTTTATTCATAGCTTATATTTACATTTCTTTTTATACTGATATATTACTATATTATTATTATTATCTTCTATCTATATACTATATTATTATTTCTTATTATAACTCATATATTATATTAGAGTTATTACTTTAATTAATTTTCGGTTCTTCATATTGAGGTATTGATTTCACCTTGATATATTATTACTTAGTATGTTATTATTTATATATATATGATATTCGTTATTATATTATTACTCATATTATTATTCATATTATTTTATTTCTTATATTCTATTTATATTAGTATTAGTTGGTATTGTATGGTTGTTTATTTATTAGCTAGCCTTAATAGTAGTGAAGTATATAGCTTTGCTTAGTACTTTGGGTGAGGAGTGGTGCTATGACATTTTATGTTAATGTATATATTTTATATTTTTATATTTATATATATATATATATTTATTATATATATAATATTTTATTATTTAATTATTATATTTATATATTATATATTTACTATATTTAATTTTATTTTTATTTTTTTTTATAATTATCTTTATCTAGTGTGATATATGAGTCTGATTTATACTTTGTTACTTATCATCATAATTTTATTATTCTTAAGTACAACTTTCCGTGATTTATTTTTATCCTACTCCCTGGGCCCTTCTACTCTAGGCGGCCTGTCATATACCTATATTTATTAATTTATTAACTAATATATATCTTTTCATCTTATCTCTTATATATATATATACTATATATATATTATATACTATATATTATATATATATATATTATTATATATTTTCTATTATAATCATATATAATATTATTTAATACTATTTTACTCATATACTACTATATATCATCTATATTATATCTATAATATATTTATCTATATTTTATATATATTATATTATTACTATATTAATATATTATACTATATATCTCATATTTATATTTATTATATATTATATTCATTATTATTAATAACAACTATATATTATGTTTCATTATTATATATACTTCATATCTATATATTATATATATTTATATAATTCTTACTATACTATATATTAATATTCTATTTCGCTTATAAATTAATTAATCTAATCGTCTTCTATATATATATATATATTTTAACTATATATATAGTACCTAATATATAATATATTCTATATTATTATAGTATATTATTATCTATTCTTACTATATATATCGCGGAGGTATCAATGACTGAATCTTATGATCACTGAGAATTGCTTTTCTCTGAGTTACTTATTTATATATGATCAATGAAAATCGATATGTCGATATTAATATTTTATAGATATTGTATATTGTGAGTTTAATTAGCGGTTAGCCTTTTCTTTATTTACGTGACTGATCTGATAGACTACTACTTAATCACTAATCTATTATGTAGGTGTGATGATTTATACGGTTTGGACGTACCCTCTATTTATTTGATTCTATATTTATTACTTATACCGTTTAGGCCTAGTCTTATTGATATCTCATATTTTTATGCATATTGCATATATTATGTCCTACTTTATTTTTATTATTTTTTTTCTTTTTTTTTTATATTTATCTATTTTCATCCAAAGGTAATATTATTTTCTTATTTTCTTTTATGCTTATTTCTCTACTATATATTTATTTCTATCAGTTGTGAGAGGTTGTTCTCTATATCGTATACTCACCGTTCTCTATTACGCTTCTTGTTTTACGCTTATGACTATCTAAACGTTTATTACGTACTCTATTGTAGCCTTCTATGTCGCTATACCCTCTTTTTACTCGACTGAACGTTCTTTTTATCCTTGAGCTTATTTTTCCTAGTTTATGTGGTAGACCTCATCTCACTTATGATCATTACTGCTTTTTATATATATTTTACTATACTGAGTACGCTAGTGATCTTTTGCTGACTTATTCATTAATATTCTGTTATTTATATTTATTAATTATATCCTATTTCTCTGATGAGCTATATAGAGTTAGCGTTATACTCTAATCATTAGATATATATATAGGTCTATTTCTACCCTGACACTCCTCACGTTCCCCTCTACGTATGAGTCTTACACTTCACTTCATTTCGGCTACTACCCTATCATATATCTATACCTACGTTAGAGTATACTTAACGTTATGTGAGTGTTATACTACTCTTAGTACTATCTAATTATGTGGGTATGTGAGTTACTACTATATCTTCCTATTTTTATTATTATCATCTTTATTAATATTATTATCACCTACTCTATATATCACTATATATATATATACTTATATACTGATATATATATTATAATTATATAATATATTTCCTATATATATATAATACATATTTACTATATTATTATATTATCCTATTATATTGATATACTATATCTGCGTTGTACCCCATATAATATACCCTTCATAGTGCTATACTACTTATGAGTATGTTCTATAATAAGTACTATATATACACTTGACTTATGCTATATATCTATCTATTAACTATAGACTTATCATGATGTCATCAGTTTTCTGATGAGTGTGCTATTATTACCACGTCTATATAATTTATATATTATAAATATTCTATATCATTAATCATATATATATATATATATTATCTTATTATATATATATATATATTATATCTATTTTTATTATCACTATATAATCATATATATATTCAATATTTCATATATATTATATTCTTAAATATAATTATTCAATATCTATATACTTAATATATTATATAATCTATATTACTATATATATATTTTCTATATTAATATATATATATACTTATTTATATATATATTCATTTTCTCTTATTTAAATTAATATATATATAGTTATATTCTTAATACTATCTATATATTATATCGTACTATTATATTATTATTATCTATATCTATTATTATCTCTAATACTTATTACTACCTATATTATTGTATCTTCTACCCGTACGGGCGCTATATTCTAGGGCTAGTATAATTACTCGGTCTCTAGGTACTTATCTATATAGTGACTCTATAGCTTGCTTATTATCACGACTAGGCTTTACTATAATAGGTATATAGTCTACTTCTTTATATGGCTCAGTGATTAGGGCTTTCATCAGTGAGGCTTGTGTGCTATGAGTATATCTTATTTATATATCGTGACCCTCTATTACTATTCTTCTTTATATCTATTATATTATTATTAATTATATTCATTAACTTATCTATTAATATACTATCTTATTATATTTATTATATATATATATATATTATATATTCTCTTAATATATCTATATATATTTATATCTATATATATATTACTATGTATAATATAATATATTTATCATAATTTATTACTTATATATATAATTATATTATACTATATTAATATTCTTATTATAAATATTATATAATATCATATTAACATATTCTATATATTTATTATGGTTTCATATTTATATTATAATTCTTCTATCTCATATTTCTTTATATATTAGTTTATATTTATTATATATATTACTATATATATCTTATCTTATTATATATATTTATTACTATTTTAAAGAAGAAATTATTCATGTACTTCCTTGTTCGACAACTTCCATCATCTTTTATCTTTAATATATATATCTTATTCTATATATATATATCATAGCTTATATATATTATATATTACTATTAATATTATATCTATACAAGTATTCTATATTAATTAATATATATATACCTATTATAATCTATTCTTTATATATATATATAACTATTAATTATATATATCTATATAATATTTATTATCTTATATATATTAACTATTAATAGTATATATATATATACTACATCTATATATTATATATAATATATTTCTAGTTATATCTATATATATATTAATATTATATAATATACATATTTAGAAGATTAGGAATTACTAGTATACTTATATTACTATATTAATATAACTATATAATACCATTTATATATATATACCTATTAAGTTTATTAATTCTATATATATCTTATTATATATATATTAATATAATTATATCTATATTACTTATTAGAGACATACATCTCTATATATTCATTTATTACTTAATTAATATAATGTTCTATATATATAATATTCTATATCATACTATAATTCTATTTATATATTATATATATTATTAATATTATTATTATATTAAATATTTATATTATATTTCTTACTATTATTATTATCCTCATTATAATATTCATTATAATTTTTATACTAATCGAGTTTTATGACTAGCGATTTTAAAATATATCTTATTTTATATTCATTATAATACTATCTAAGTATATATATCTTAGTATATATTATTATCTATTTAATAAATTATATTAATTCTATATATATTATTATTATCTATATATTAACTAATTATATATATATATTTATAGTCTATATCTATATATAATTATATAATATATATAGTTAATTATTATTTTATCTTATTTATGCTATCTCTTGTTTATTATATATATTAATTACATATATTATTTTAATATTATATATATAATGGCTGCAGTGGATAGAGTTGCAGTCACCTGTAGTGCCTATCTCATTCACACGACCGAGACGTACTGGTTTCTCACATCATATACCTATCCGCGTATTTACTTAGCTTTGGCTTTTTTAATCTACCTTAGGTGAGGCAAGAATTAAATACTTGATCTGTGCAGAACATACTGTTGTGTGGCGTCTGATCTGATGACAAAAAAAAATATATAGCTTAATCTATTTTGATCAGTTTAATACTAGATTCCGAATTTTCCTGTTTAGTTCTCACCATATACATCCGTGTTATTTCTCATATTACTTATACTATATTATTATATCTTTACTATGCATCCAAAGGTAGAGTATATACTGATTTTTATAAAAATGGTATTTATTTTTTTAACTATATTTTTTTATATCAGTAATGAGTAATATATATTTATAATATAAAAATTTTTTTTTCTAACTTATTTTTTTATAAGCAAATATGTATTTAATATATAATTTTATATAAATCTTTAGAATATATATATGTAATTGTAAATTATACACAGATCATTTAATTAAATTTTGAATAATGAGTAGTCGTTAATAAATATAAATAATTGTTATATTCACAATTTCATTAATACAAATTGCATTAATATTAAAAAATTAGACTTTTTTTATTATGTTTAATTGATGTTATAATAATTTAGTATAATGTTAAAAATAAATATTATTAATAACTATTTTTTTATTTCTAAAGTTCTAATAACATTTTAATATTTGTTAAGCCGAGTTTAAATCCTAAATTGCTTTTCAATTAGTTTTTACTATTATGAAATATAATATATATTTTATATAAATATATATATCTATATATATCTTATATTATATTACTATTCTTATTATATATTATTACTCTTATTATATATTTTTATATAGATTTATATATTCTATATATAATATTTTATATTATATTTTATATATATTATCTATATCTTATCTATATATAATATATTCTATATTATTTATATATTATTCACTATACTATATTAACTATAATTACTCTATCTATATATATTCATCTATACTATTTTATTTATATTCTTATATATTTATCTTTATTATCTATATTACTTCTATCTATATAATATATATATTTATATATGAGGTATTGTTTTCTTGCTAAGAAGTCTAAAATACCTTTAGATATTATTATTTTTCTACTCATATATCTAATTGTTTGCAATTTTATATTCATCTCCTACCTCATTGTATATATTTATTATTTATTATTATTATTGTATTATTTATATTATTATTATTACTCACTAATCTTATTATTTAATTATATATTATTATATATAATAATATATATATATATTAATATATGTATAAATTATATTATAATTATATCTATATATATATATATATATATCTAATCGATAATATGATATTATATATATATTTATTCTTTATACGTATTTAATTTCCATTATTTACCTTCTCTATATATATATAATATATATAGGATATTATATATACCTATATATATAGTAATTATTATCCTATAATACATGGCGTAGGCATGAGATTTCTATTTATGGGTGGGCAATCAAAGGTATTGTGACGTTGTTATATATATGATTATATATATACTACTCTCATTATTTAATACTTTTTATATTAATATAATATATATAATATATATTATATAATATATTAATTAATAACCTCAATAATAATTCTTATTATTACTTATTATTATGATTATTTCTATTTAATCTATCTTTATTAATATATATATATAGTATATGGTAATATAGTATATATTTATATATTAATATATATATAATACTAGTTAATATATAATTTCTATATTAATATTTATTATATCATATATATTATATATTGCTATATATACCTAATATATATATATAGTATATATAAATCATATTTATATAATTCAGTTTAATATAAATTTTTTATGGTCTTCTAAACCTTTTTCTGTTATATAATTATTTATTAATATATTTTATTTATATATTCTTTTTATTTCTTTCAAATTGTTTTTAAATGTTGTTATTGTCTGCTTAGCTGATATATTACAACGGGTATCAGTACTCCATATCCGAGATTGATTTATATTACAGCTCTATCTGGTTACGCCTAGCTAAATATTGACTATCGTACATTTTATACTTTAGAAAGGTTCACGCGGAAGAATAATGTTAGTAAAGTAGTCCATGACTGTATATCTATTTATTATAATGACTATCAAGCCTCTGTTGAACTTTTTTAAGCGCAGACTTTATATAGAATTGAACGAAAACACTCATTAAATTATAACTTATTTAGATAAATAATATATAATATATTTATTATATCTCAGATTATTGTTAATATATATCGCAATTTACTTCCCTAATTTATTTTATCATACATTGTATTGTATTTTTTATTTTTAGTTTTATTTTCTATACTACTTAACGTCGTTACTGGAACAACATATACATAAGTATAGTTATCATCAATTTTTATTTTTTAGCAATGATTTATAGGGGGGGCTATAACGTTGCCTCACCAATAAATGGTGTGGAATGGAAGCCATATTTTATGTATAGTATATTATATTTTATTCTATATTAATATAATTATTATCTATATAAAGTGGGAATTTAATATGCAATAATATTTCTATTATGTTTGTTTCTAGTTTTTCCCAGGATATATATAATTAGTATTTTATTATTATAATATATATTATTAATTTATTATTTATATATATATATATATAATATATAGTATATATTAATATATACATCTATATATATTAATTAAATTATATTTATATATTTATAATTTATAAGTATTTTATTTTTCAGGTATCATTGCCATTTGCTATGTTATTAAAAGAACTTATTTTAAAATTTTTATATCTTTAGTAACATTTAATAAACTATAACCAAAAACAATTTTATAATAACTAATAATTAAATATATATACATAAGTAAATTAGGAGAGCCAAGCTTTTTCTCCGTGTTCGTATGTCAGAGATCTACTCGAGACACTTCGTCGGGACCATAAAATGAAAGTTTTCTCCAGGATGAGGTTGGCTCCTTTCCAGTTTTTCTTCATTCTAGTTTTTGTGTTTCATGAAGTTAGGTAAAGATGAAGAATTCTCTTTTTTGCGTAATATGTTATAATAGCAATTTTTTAGTATAGATTATTATATATATTTTTGCTTGGGAAATTTTTATTTTTCAGGATGAGCTGTAGATTCTTTATTTAGTAGAATTATTTTAGATATTTAGTATTATTTTTTTCGATATCCAATTGTATTTCTATCTCACTTATATCTGTAATGATATTATTCGAAGTTATTTTTGTTCGTTTTTTTTATGATGTATATAATGTACTTTACCATTATTTTCTATATTTTCAGTCTGTTTATTACGATAATTGTTTTTATAGAATAATATGGGAGGGTATTTCGTATTATATGATTGTTATTATAAGGTAAGATAGATATTTGTGCAAGTTATTATTTACACTCACGATATATAAATAAGATGAAATTGTTTTTGTCATACTTTTGAGATCGTTTTTGATAATTGTATATATAGCACTGGATTATTAAAAGTTATTAACGTTATTTCACTCCTCAATGTTATGATATTTATGTGTGTCTAAATTTTCACATTATGATTTAGTGTAGATGTACCTGCTCTATCTATGTTTGGGTATTGTTTTGTCAAAGCTTTCAGGTTTCCACGTACTCTCTTAATTTAATGTTATATTTATGAAGAATTTGACTGTGTGAATGTAGAGTTTACTATAAATGAATTTTGGAATAGGTAGTTTGCGGAGATGTTTATTCGTATATATTATTGGGGGTTGATTTATCAGTGTAATATGTTTGGTATATATTATAAATATCACGATAGTCATATAGTTGTTTGTAATAATAATTTTAAATAATATTTAATCTCTCATTGATTCCTGCTTTTCAGTATTTGATTTATTTATATATTGAGTTATTGGGGATCTTATGATAGATTTAAGTAGAAACGTTATTTGAGAAAAAGTATTATTTCTAAGTGATGGTCAAAGAGTATTGGTGACTGCAGTAATTAAAAGCACAGGCGAAGAGTAATAGGTTACTTACATTAGACTATAACAGGAATCCTGAATACCGGGGGCCTATACCGGCGCTCGACGGCTCTCACCTATGGCCCTACGGCCTACCGGCCCCGGCCCCCGGCCATATAAATAATACTAGATAATATATGCATAAATTACTCACGGGATTTTTCTACTATTGGTTTGATTGTTAATTTGGACACTAAATAACAGAGCGACTAGTACATAAACTCAAAATAAATAAAAATATATATTTATTCATTCCAATTAAGTTTATTTTATTTTTATTAGCATGCAAAATTATATATTTACTAAATATAACCTAACCTAAATATAGATTAGGGTATTTATTTTTGTGTGTTTATCTAGTATTCTTTATCTATAAGTGAGTACAATAAACTTAAATAGTGGCTAGAAGACTAAATTCACAGAAAACCCAAAACTGTACTTGTTAAACCGCTTCATATATAGAAATATGAGGGAAAGACATCGTACACTCGACGCTTTTTTTCTCTATGGAAAAGAAACGCCCTTATCCAGTTGGATTTCTTGGAGAGAGAAATAACCGAGAATAAGTCGGCAATTTTTACTCGCATGTGTATACGCAAGTAATTTATATCACGATTTACGATGTGAATGTCTCAATATAAAATTAGTGATAAATCTCTCTATTCTGCATGGATTGAAAATTAGAGTTATACTTTGACACGTCGCTAAGGAACCTACATCGCATATACGAGCAAGCCAGGTTTTGAAAATGATTTATTTGTAAATTTGATATAGCTGATGTATACTAAGAAAAGCCATTTTCACATATCATCTCATATAATTCACGCCAAGGAACTATGAGTGACTCATTCTTTCACATAATGTGTGTCTAATGATAAGCATATAGATTGAGAATACTTAATGTTTTAGCCTCCTTCTCACCTGTATTAGTATTCTAGTGACTAGAAATAATTTGATAATATTGAACAAGAAAAAATTGAACTAGTGCGCAACAATAAGATAGAGAAGAACTCTATCTGCTTATTACGCATATAGATGTTAGATAAGGTTTTAATCACACTCACATGACTATTTTCGGATTCTCGCATGCAGGCTACATTATAAGCAAGCTTGTAGAAGAGGGAGTAATTTCTTCTGAGGTAAAGACCGTAAATAGTGTTAGGTAGTAATTAAATATGAGTGGATTCTTTTTTTTTTTATGAGCATATCCTAGCTTGACTTCACTTGCACCACTTGCTTAATCGTGAGTTCAGTTATGCTCAATTTTTCAGATTTTAATATTGAATTTTAATTTATTGAAATTTTTCAGCTATAAAGATATTAGAGGCCACTCATGTTATATGCCTCCAGAAGTTTGATATTAAGCAGGTATAAAGATTCTCTGGCGTCAGAAAGGGGTTTTTTTTGACCTCATCGTCAAGAATGAAAATTACTGATTTGTTTTGATCGATGTTTTATACGTGTTATCGACCAAATATATATTTAGGCGAGAAAAGTTTAGTAATATAGACGAATTAGGATAATGACTTCGATCTAAGTAAACAGACAAATATACGGTGTGGATGGTCAGTATTATTTTAACTTTTCTTAAGAATCGTAATATAATTTTCTCATCACATTTGTTCGTTATAAGCTTGCAATATGTTGATATTTCAAATTATCATTTCCATAAATATCAAATGCCTATTCACACAGACGTGCGTTTATTATCTATATAGTTAAATTAAAATCTTAGGGCTTCCTAGAACCCTCACCAATTCAAGGACAGGATGATACAATATGTATGGGGATTTAGGTGACCTATCATTGATTTATAGCCCTACCACCTATATATAAATGGACATAAAATTCTTTATTTTCTAGATATCTAATATTAAAATTATTTAATAACGAGGAAGAAAGCAAAAAACTTAGCAGACCTTTAGGTGTTCAGTCTGTCAATTCAGATAACGTTTACTAATTTATTTTCCGTACGTGTTTTTTTTTTTTTTTTTTATTTTGGATTATTATTATCGTGATTATACTATTGTGTAAATAAATATTTATTTATTAGATTATTTTGAAATGTGTAGCCTAGGGTTTTTCGTATTATCAACTTTTTCTCTCTCTTTTTTCTGCCCCTCGAACTGCTTCAAACTATTATGAAAATAATATGCATATGATAAGCATGATTGATTGTCTAAAACCCCTTTTACTGTTGTAGTAGTTTTTTTGATTTTTTGGAAATTGTGCTCCAGCAATGTCGAATTTCAAAACTCCTACTTTTTTTTTTTTTATTTGCTAGTAACATAAATTTACAATAAATCATAAAATACTACTCACTTATTAAACTCATCTTTGTGCGAATATTAGACCCATCTCTATACTGTATATATTCATGATTATTGATTGTCATTATCCTCGAATAAATAAATTGTAGAAAGTATGATATACGGATATAGAATGATCAATAAATAGATTATAATGATTATCTATGATAATAATTAAGTAATAAAACGTACCGAAGACAATTGACTACAGACGACCTACTACTAACTATGAAACTACTATCCACCTAGGCAGCAAATAATTAGTTTTAAGAGGATCTAAAAAAAATACTGCGGTATCTGTTTTTTCCCTCACCGTTAGAATAATTGTCTGATAAATTTAGATAATCTTTATTGTCATTTTATTTATTTAGGTGGGGGTGGCTAAAATGGGGTCCAAAATCCCCAATCATTGGTAATATACTTGCCTTTATAAATACCTACTCTTTAAACTGATATGTAAATGATTTGAAAATTCTTAAAAATTTCAAATATTGCTAAATGTAGATTAAGACATGTATGTAGTGACTGTGGTGAATGAAATATGATAAACATGCTATGTTAGTGGACTGTAGGTGAAAAATATGAAGAACGGAATACTTGCCCTGACCAGTATATATATATATATATCTATACTCAATTATCTGACTAACTGTGCCATCACATCCATCCGCTCAGATATATATCAAACTTCAAAACTATAATCATTACAGACCTTAACTTATAAATTATACTTATATAATAATATATATTAGTATTACAAATTATATATATATATACATGTGTATCAAAAGACAGAGTTTACATACTTTTTATGTAATATGATGATACGAAAGAATGGATACGAGACCATAGAACAAGACAAAATGTTGAATGAAAGACGGTAGTCACTCGACATAAAAATAATGAGGTTGATAAAGGACATCGTAGGTAATTAATGAAACGTATATAAAGTATAGGATAAAAACAAAACCCTTTAAGAAATTCTAATTGAAAATAAAAGGATGAAAGGTTGACCACCACATATACAACAGCGTTATTGAAACAACGAAAGAAAGTCAAGAAAATGTTTGCAGAGACAGGTAAGATGAATACGAATTAGAAAGAAAGCGTTCGAAATTACAATTTTTGGTCAAATTGCTGTAGTAAAAACTTTTGTAAATATTCAAACGCCTATAACAGCAGATTTTTTCATCAAACATGTCCAAGAGAAGATTTTTTACTAGTTGAGCTGACCTACATACATATCTTTCTTCACCCTCGTAAATCTATTTCCATCCGTTGGTGACACATCTCTCTATCTGACTAACCCAGAGCACGAACCACGCGTAGCGAGATTAAACGAAAACTGAGCCGAACAGATGCACACGCTTGATTCCACGCACAAATATATTGAAGCAGAGAGCGAAGTCGAGAGCCAAGGAAGCAGAAACCGAGAAGCGCTCACGCTAAAGGTGTGTTCACACCCACAGCACTCGTACGCAGACCTCGGTACTTCACGCCACACACGTTGGAACGATCACTATTCTAACACCGTTCGGACTCTCACGTCACACCAATTGGCTTGAAACTTCAGTAATCAGCCCTATCCAATTGTATTGGAACAGCTCTCCTTCTCCTACTCTGCCGTTCTTGCAATACATAACGTACCGTAAGAAATACGACCGCCGTTATCTAATTACCGTAAAAAATACGGTCACCGTTATCTAATAAAATACGGTAGCCGTTTTCAGTACGATAGGGTACCGTAAAAAATACGACCACCGTTATCTCATAAAATACGGTCACCGTTTTCAAAACAGCAATAAACCTTAAAAAATACGGTCACATTTTATAGTAAATATACGGTCGCTGTATTTTTTACGGTAATTGGTTGGCAGCGATAGATGCCGGCCAATTACCGTAAATTTTACTGTCAAAATGTCAGTTAAAATAAAACCCAAAATATTTTATAAAATATATATATATATATATATATATATATATATATATATATATATATATATATATATGTATATATTAATATAATAATTATAATATAATATCATATATATATATATATAATTATATATTGGTAAATATCAGTTTTTTAACTAAATATTTTCTGAAAAAAATTTTATGTTCAAAAAAAAATTCTAAGTGTCAAACAAAGTTAAGTTATGTAATTTTTTAGAAAATCTTTCAGTTACAAGCTTCGAATTATTCAAGAAGCTTGTCACTAAACGAATTTTCTTTAAAAACTTAACTTAACTTAACTTTTCTGAACTTAAAAATTTTTATTGAACTACTATTTAGATCTAAAAAACTAGATGTTTACCATATAGTATAATATATTAATATATATATATATAAGTAATAATATATAATATATATATACTTAAATAATATATATATATATATAACATATATAATATACATATAAATATATATATATATAATAATATATAATATATAATATTATATATATATATATATATAAATATATATAATAGTATAATATAATATAATATATATAATATATATATATATGATATTTATATATATCGCATCAATCTTTAAACAAATATTTACATAAATGAGAAAAAGGAAATGAAAACCAAATTTAAAAAGTTAAAACAATTTTAAATTGTGAAACCACTACACAAGTGTTAAAAAATTCGACAAGAAGAGATTTGTCTTTTTTACATTTTGTAATGGTTTTACCATTTTAATCCTTTTGGTTCCTTAAGTTTTAGTTTTAGTAGTTTATGAAGGTGCTTCAACGTCTAAAAAATTTGGTAAATCTGGTTTGAGGAATTGGTGGCAGAATCTTCTACTTCTTTCTCTGTAAAAAAAAAAAATATACTAGCTCTTAGCTCTTCAGACCTATTATAAAGCCTATCTAACAGAATTGCAAGATGAAAGTGGTTGAAAAGCACTTTTAAAGAAAAAGAGTATATCCCCTCAATATATATATTATATATAGTAATATATAAATATAGAAGGTTTCCTGGAAGCGAACAAAACAAGAAAAAAGAAGCAAGCAATGACAAATTGCAAAGAACAACTTTTACACTCACCATTAGTCACACATAAGCTCATAAGATATCCATATGTAAGTTATATCTATATATCTCCCATCATCTCAACGGGCTCATAAGGCTCAACTGCCTCAGATATACTCATGACTTATGCGCACGACACATTAAAACAGTCTCAGCACCACTGCTGCCTAGTCCACCTGACTCACTGCTATGCGCACTACATGCGCATACTATATATATATATATATATATATATAATATTTATATATATATATATATATATATAATATATATACGTATCTTATATATATAATATAAATTAAATATTTAATTAATTATATGAGATGAATTATAATTATAATAATATGTTATATACTATATATATATAGATATATATAATATATATATATATATAATATATATATATATACTATAATATATATATATATATATATATATTTATATAATATATATAATATATAATATATATTACTATAATATAAGATATATAATAATATATATTATAATAATATATATATAATAATATAGATGAAGAATATAATATCTATAAATTAATATAGACTATATTATATATATATAAAATATAATAATATATATATAATATATATATATATATATATAAAATATTACTTTTACTATAAAGAATAAGTAAATATATTTAATATCATTATTTTTTATATTAAAATTTCTAAAATTAAATTAATAATTTATATCAATATATATTTATATATATATATTAATATATATATATATATATATATATATATATATAATATATATAAATATATATATATGCCAGTCTCAGATTACGGCGAACCGCCATATAGAAAAAAAAATTACCGATAGCCTACCAATAAAATGGAAAGATATTTTTGGAACAATATAAATATTTTTTATGAAAAACGTACAAAAATAAAAACATAAAAATAAAAATAAACCACCAATACAAATAAAACCAAATAATAGCTTACTTCACTATGATCGCTATCCAAATCGTACAACGCCCAAATCTCGAAAATGACTCTCTCTCTGCGAATTGATAGATAAAATATAAGGACGGGTCACCCCGATTTTATTGTAAATCACAGGAATTCTCTAAAAAAAAAAATAATAATGAAAATAGTGAAAATAATGAAAAAGCGGTATCTTAGGAAAAAAAAGTTACAGCCTCTCAAAGTTGGTTTAAAGCTCCCATAGACTTTGTTCATATTTGAATCCATCAAGATTGCGGGTACATTCAGCCCTTCTAGTTCAGGTTTATGATCAACTACTCTATGTTTTGTTAGAGTGGTTATCTATTCACTAGACCACCGGAAAATAATGATATAATTAAACAAAATACGATCTCTTCCTATATACACAATTCGAACTCAAATAGAATCTATATCGATAGCCTCTCCAGTTAAAACGAGCAAAGGACCAACTAATTTTTTTTTTTATAAGAAAGCCTAGGGAAAAAAAATTTTAAAATTTGAGAGCTGTAACTGTTTTCCGCGTGAGCACCACTATAATATGCCACTAGAGACGTCTCACTATTTCCATATCACTCGTTTAGATGTCTATTTCGTAATATATCTCTTCCTTTCATATATGAGGATATATCGCGTGATGTTTCACATCAGAATCATTAATATATCCTAACTTACCCCACACACATCATCTCTCTACTACCTATCGTTTGTTTATAAACACACGAACATAACACTGCGAGCGCACCAGTATATTCAAAACTATTGAGAGAGTTGTCTCTGGTCTCAACAACACTGCGCTGTATACTTCCCGCTCCTCGAGAACACACACACGCAGTTATTATATAACTTGCGTTCTATCTCTGAGAGAGATTCTCATTATTATTTTTTAGAGTAATAATTCCCGGTCATTTTCATAAAAATTCACCGTCATAGTTCGAGTATTCGCACACGACTACAAAGTCCTCCATAACGACCATTTGACAGTAGATACCACTCGAATAAAGCCTGTTCATATATATTAATATAATATATATATATTATAAATATATATATATAATAAATATATATAACTATATAAAATATATATATATATATATATATATAATAATATATATATATATATATAATAAATGATATATAAGATATATATATATATTTAATATATAATATATATATATATAATATATTTATAATAATATTATATATATACTAATTAATTATATATAATATAACATAATATATATAAACTATATAATAATTATATTTATATTTACTTAATAATATATATATATATATAATATATATATATATTATATATAATTATAATATATATATATATATATATAATATATATATAATATATATATATATATAATAATGGTGAAATCCAGTTTAAATAAAAACCACAAAATATTCTCCTATCCAATAGTCTCAAAAAAAAACTGACAATAAGCTACAGAAAAATGCTATTACATTTTGGAATCCTGGTTAAAAAATTTATGAATAGAATGCTTTAAAAAAAATCAAAAAAAAAAAAAAAAGAAATTAAAAAAAAAATCCTCAAAAACTTCAATAGCTTAAAGAGAAAAGAATTATATTTTGGGAATATTTAGTTGAAAATGAACAAAAAAAAACAAAGGAAAAGAAAAAAAATATGTGAATAATTATAGTAAATGGAGAAAGCCTATTTAAAACCTTTTATACGTTACTCGTTAAAATAAAAAAACTTTATATATATTAGAATTTTTTTTTTTAACTAAAAGAATACCCAAGGTTAACCGCACCGAACAGGATCGGGTTCTCTCGGCCTCCGGGAACTTACGGGACGTAGACTATTTCCCCCGCTCTGGGAGGTCTCCGGAACCCCCGCTCTTTGGTATTTGGGGTCGGCGGTTCCTCCGCCCCTCCCTACGGGTATAGAAAATGTCCCCCCATTTCCGTCCGCTCACAGACCCACATCCTCACTGTTCTCATGCCCTCAGTAGCGAGATAAGTAATACTAAGATATATATATATATATTATATTATATATATATAACATAATATAATATATATAATACTATACTATATGTGTTTGTCTAATAATATTAATTTAATTATAAACCCACGTTACAATTATAACTATCGATATTAACTATGATCTATACTCACCGACGCGCAACGAGAATTGTACCACAGACCTACTATACATATACTAAGTCCCCTGTCCCTAAAAAAAAAAAAAATAGCCCAAAGTAAATGTATTTTTTTTTTTACATTTTCATAACTGAAATTTACAACGGATTTCAAAATCTGTACTCCTTTTTGCTTTAACTATATTGTAGTTTCTGAGATCGTGTTTTTTTTTTTTTTTTCTTTTTTTTTTTTTTTTTACCAAGTTTCCACAATCAAAAGTTACCAGGATTCCAACCAATTGCATTCCTTTTTTCCCTGTAGCATATTGTAGTTTTGAGATATGAATTGAGGATATTTGTTGGGACGTTTTAAACGGAATTCACCGTATAATCACTATTAATATATAGATATATAGTATATATATAATAAAGTATAAAACGCAATATATATATATAATATACCTATAATATATATATATTATACTATATTATATAATATATAATATAATATAATTAACATTATATATAATTAGTAATGTTAGAGTAAACCTAATATTCTCAAAAAAAAATGAAATATAAATCTGTTAAACTACAACACCTATTCTGCCTTCTTAATATAATTAAACTCAATCGTACATCCCTTAAAAATGCTTTTTAATTTTTTTTTATTATTTTATGTTCATTTTACTTCTATTTTTATATCATAAGCTAAAAATCTTGCCTATCACTTGTTCTCAAAAAATGTTATTCCAATTTAGGGTGAGGTCTATCTATCACATAAAGCATTTTTAACTCATGTGTCCATCGCCCAATCGTTATTGATGTGGCGTGACCATATAATAGTATAGTAATACAATATTACTACTATATAAGATATATATATATATATATAATTATATATAATAGCAAGGGCCCATATAAATTCATATAACTATGATATAGATAATATATATATATATATATATATATAAGTAAATATATATATACTTACTCTATACTTACTGGAGGTGATATATGGTATATGGATATAGATATCTGTCCAGCATCCCGAAAGAAGTCCAGGGCGGATGGAACGTAAAAAACTAACAGGCGTACACAAAAATAAGATCGATGGTTATAATCAGAGACATTTTGACTCTCTCGGAATAAGATAAAAAAAAATAAAACAAGAGAAATAAGACGCTTTTTTTTTTAAAAAACTGCAAATTGTGTTAAAAATGTGTTGAAAAAAATTACAGTTTTTTGGGAGAAAGAAATCGAACATGCTCCGCTTCCCTAAGAACCGAGACAAACAAAGGTTGCCAACATTCGTTAATATTTTTGTTAAAGATACTAACGGGAAAGCGCCTCCGGTAAAGCCAGGAAGAAACTGAACGTAGGAGAGGGGATCGAGGTTCTTGGGTTGTTCCTGCGGCGCGGCGCCACTCGACTGCGGCTAGCCTACCAGGTGCACACGGGGGACTTTAGCGTCCGCCCCTCTGTCCCTCCGCTCGCTTCGAGCCCCGCTAAAAAGCGAATATAAAAAGAAAGAAAAGACAATTTATCTCCCTTTCTATCGTAAAAAAAAATTGGCATTTGGCACCTCGAGAACCCCCAGATACGATGACAATAAAGTTTCAATGCACTCAAATCGTTCAATCAAGAAGCAAGCAATGCAGTTATGTGTAATATACTTTACTAAAGATTTAAGGTCATTAAGTAAAACGATATATAGATAAAAAATAATTTTTTTTTTTTAACTTTCTGGCGGATAAAAGACTTCCTGCAACATCAAAAGGTTATTAGTTTGTCCGCTAAGTTAAAGTTTGTCTCAGTTACGATGCGCTTAAACTTCTCGGGGGATGCTGTGGCATCCTATAACGATAGGGTATATAATAAATATATATAGCTATATATGATACCCAAACTAAGGTAGTAAATTAGGATAATATATATATAATGATATGAATGTATATATAGATATATTATATATATAATATAGGATAAGAGGTATATAAATATATCATATAACTACTATATAATAAAGGACAAAGTACCTTAGGACGCGCCACACCGGAAACGGTCGATGAGCTCGATCATAGAAGAAACATGTTCACAGGAGTTGATCATCGGTGATGATACATAAGAGTATATGTGTCTGAGGTCGAAGGAGTGATTTGTATTTTATTTATTTTTTTTTTTTTTTTTGTTTACCTGTCTAGGACAAATATTACTATATATATATTGTAAAGATACACTCAATTGTACGGGGAGCTCGAGCCGACGGAACACAAGGGTGGACGTTCTCTATACCCGTAGGCAGGGTGGAAGAACCCCCCGCCAACACCCATCGACCTACACTTCACCTATCGCCAAAGAGCGGGCTGGTCCGCAGGACCCCATCCCAGGTTCCTCCGAGGTATGCGAATATTTCTAGCTCATTACCCGTATTTCTTCCCCGCGCACAGCGCGCACACGCATACGAACTCATCGCCCTATTACGTATTATACTCTGATAGCGAATCCTCACCTTCGGTAACTTCTCTTAGTTAAAAAACTCATCACACATAGAGAGAATTAACGTTTATATGCACAAAGTCATATGTCATTTCATCCGTAAGAGCAAATCAAGAGACCAGAATCTTCCCTTCATTTAATCCTCGATCCGAATTCAAACAACGATGAGAGTCATTTCCTTTTTTTTTACATTTTTCTAAACTAAAATTTTACCAGGATCCAAAAAATTATTCCTTTTCGCGTTAAGCTATATATTTTTGAGGATATGATTTTTGTCGAGTCTCTCATCTGATGTATCCTGAGAGTGTCCATTCCCTAAAACGTTCATAGTTTAGTCAGCACACAGGCTGCTTACGAGCATAAGATCACGCACACTCATCCTATGAAAAAACTCCTATCTCTATCGTAATCCTGAGTCCACATCACCCTCTGCTACTCCTCAAGGCTAGAATATCTCGAAATCTTCAAAGATTTCAGATCTCCGTGGCGGTATCAAGTAACTCTCCAACCTATCTATATATAATATATACATTATAATATATATTATATCATATATATATAATATTATATACATATATATATATATATATATTATATATATATAGATAATTATAGTGTATATATATATATATATATATATATACAATATATATAAATATATATATAAATATCAACAAAAACATGACTACATACAATATCAATATTAAATTATATATTATATATATATAATATATATTATTATATATAATAAATATATCATCATATATATATATACTAATAATATATATATATATATATATATATATAGATATATATATATATATATAATATATATATATATATATATATATATATATATATATGACTATATATATATATATATATATGCACAAACCTCGTGCTTGCAAAGAGGCTGACAGTAATCCCGACTCTCATACGATGGACGCTGGTTCAAAATCCTCTGCGTAGCATTGGAGGTTTTATCACCTGGGGGCAAGAATCTTTTTAATAACTTTGGTAAATTTACTTAAACGCCCACACGGAACGAGCTCGGATCAAAATTTTTTTTCACAGGACCTCTAATGATACAGTAAAGAATGTTTAGGGCGAAATACAAATTTTTTTTCCGACCTAACCTAACTTAACCTTAACCTAACCTAACTTAACGTTTAACCTTAAACTAATCCTAATTTCGCCCCTAGAACATGTAAAAAAAAAAAAAAAAAAAAAAAAAATTTTTCATTTTGACCCGTAAACATCTATATTATTTATGTATCATACGCTCATAATGCATCTAGCTCTACTCTATCTCGCTAATCGTCGCTCGTTCGAGCAAAAAAAAATTTTTTATCCCGACTGCCGTTTCTCGTTCCCACCATCGCTTATCCTGTGTGTATAAATGATAACTTGCTCCATTTGACGAACTGTTGCCTATAGAAACTTGACTTCGAGAACATCTAGTATGTGCCGCTGGTTATTGGCACACATTCACTCTTCTGACGATCTTTCTACTCTCGAGGAAGATACTAAGCCATTATCTCCTGTGTGCTCTCTGCGCGCTATCGGATCTGTATACAACTCCACTCACAATCTTTTACAACAACCCAGTTGTTTAATCTCTTATCATAACACTACCGCTCTTAAAGGTTAGGTATATAAATATATATAATATATAATATATAAATATATTTATATATAATATATATATATATATATATATATATATATATACTAATAAAATATTATATATATATATATATATATAATATTATATATAAAAATATATATACTATAATTTCTTTGTTCTTAACCTATTTTCAAAACATACCTAATTTTAATTGAAGTTCAATTTTATTTTCTTGTCTATATAAAAACATTAAAAATATAGATTGTCAGTTAAACAAAACAAAATCTTCCCAAATAAAGACCAAATTTTCTGAAGTACGGCGATAAGTAACACAAACAGTAAACTCTATTACATAATTCTTTAACACAATGAAATTTAATATTTTTGGTATTAAAATGCTCTTCACAGTGTTTCACGCAACTATTTAATATTTTTGTGGTTGAATTTACACTCGTACATCTTTTTTTTTTTATTCAGATTGCAAAAAACAAATTCAAGTAAAAGCACTCAAACAAAATGTTATCCAATATGGCGACTTTTATTATTTGAACAAGACGTAGAGTGATGTGCGCATGCGCGTTTGAGAGATAAAAACAAAAGATTGCTTAAAACGGTGTTCGAACCGTTAAATTGTTCATTTTTTACACCGAGAAAGTAAAATAAATTACGCTAAATTTTTTTAAAAAAAATGTATATATTTTTACGGTAATTTTTTTTACAGTGTAGCTTTTCTTAAAGAAGTCATACTATCGATGCTGATAAATCTGATAAAGGATGATTTAAAGTGTTTAAAAATTTGTTTTATTTAACTTTAAAGAAGGAATTACAAACTGTTAGAAGTGAAAACAAAAACCAATGAGTTTAAAGAGAGAAGTTAAAGCTTCTTATTTTATACAGCCTGAGTGCGGTAGACTTCATAGGAAAGAAAAGTTTTTAGAAGGTTTTTTGGTGATTAAGGTCAGAAATGCACGCGAAGCACCTTAACCAATGCAAATAAAAGTTCACCATTAATATAAGGACCACTTAGTACAACGTACTATCAAAATGCAGATATTCAGTAGATATTGAGTATACGCACACCAGCGAGATAATATGAGGACCGGATTTTCTGCACATCCGACGTATCCACTGATCGGATTCGAATCGATGAGGGAGAAGACAATGAACGAAGGATACTTTTTACACGACAAGTATAACCGCAGAGCGCAAACTTACAGTAGACGAGGAAGAGAGAAGAGAGAGACGCAGTGAGACCCGATGAGAGCGCACGTTATACGACCAGAATGAACATGAGATCTGTGACCCCCATAGGATCTCATCCGAGGAGAGAGAGAGAGATGACATCACATCCATATTATGCTCTCATATCGAATATATATTCAATTCTTGTACAAGCATCACCTAACAATATATAACACTTAAGCCAAAACACTACCACATTTATAAAAATCGACTAGAGGAGAGTTAAAATATAGTTCGAGAGCGATATCAACTCACGATAACAGTCAAGAGAGAGAAAAATTAGTGCGCTCATTGGTCAAAGAGAGATCTCTAAGAGAGAAAGAGGTACAAGGAATGTCGAGTCTACATTCTTCTTTTTTTGTTTCTTTTCTTTGACTCCACCGAGATATACCCGTACTCAAGAATTAATATCACACACACAGCTAAAAGAGTCTTTAGTTTACATAGGATGGTATGTTTGTGAGAGCTACACCAGATTCACACTAGATTAGAAAGCTCGTGTGTCGGTATTGGAGCTCTGTGTTGATGTGATCCCTGCAGGCAGACTCATCGCTCCCACAACCAAAATTGCACGTGAAAACGAGAGATGTAGTGAACCAAGGATGAG
>JABUQX010089520.1:62500-67500 GCA_015478945.1 Trachelipus rathkii | reverse complement strand
GCTTTAAATCCTGGTCATGCAAAGAAAACTAATGGGTCACTATCTTTAACAACCATTATAATCAATTGTATTTTGAATTTTTCACTTAACATAGACAGAACAAGTTTATGGCAACTGAAAAAGTTTCCACTTTAGTCTGAGTTTTTGAAATTAAAGGTTTATCCTGATTACCTTTAGCTTCACCTTTCTTTTTAACAATTGCAGCAATGTTTGGATGAGAGCGTTTTAAATGTCGCATTAATTTAAAGGATCCAATAGATGTATTGTGACCCCATGAGTAACTGGTAGTTAGGTAGACTCTTTTGTGCATGATCGAACTGACTGTTTCCCATCAATTGTGTTAACTATTTCATATTGACAAATGAAAGTATTTTTATCATCAGAGTGAGTAATATATTCAAATACATGAGGTGTTTTCGATTTTGGTTTAGTTGACATGATTTTTCTAAGGATATTAAACTTAATTAATTAAAGTTATCTATAGAAGTACCGAACCTTTTTTATTATTGAATAATAAATATACACAATATTGAAAAAAGAGAATATATATATATATATATATATATATATATATATATATATATATATATATATATATATATATATATATATATATATATATATATATATATATATATATATATATATATATATATATATATATAGTATATATATATATATATATATATATATATATATATATATATATATATATATATATATATATATATATATATATATATATATATAATTGATATTGGAATATAAGAATTGGAGGTGATCTCCTCAATTATTAAGATATATATATATATATATATATATATATATATATATATATATATATATATAAAAAAAAAAAAATATATATATATATATATATATATATATATATATATATATATATATATATATATATATATATATATATATATATATATATATATATATAACACCTGTAGTAATAAAATTAATAATTACTTAATTTTGTATTTGCCGGAGCCGGAGCAGCCTCTTTTTTTGCGGCTCCGACTCCGGCTCCGGCTCCAGGTCCCCCTAAAATTTCGCCTCCGACTCCGGCTCCGGCTCCAGATCCCCCAAAATTTCGCCTCCGGCTCCGGCTCCGGCTCCAGTCCCTCAAAAAGTTTCGCCTCCGGCTCCGGCTCCGGCTCCACCCAAAACCTTGCGGCTCCGCGGCTCCGGCTCCCGGCTCCGGCTCCGGCTCCGCAGCCCTGGAAATAACGATACATTTTTTTATTGATTTTCGTCCTGGAGTCAACATCTTATAAAAAGCCATATATATATATATATATATATATATATATATATATATATATATATATATATATATATATATATATATATATATATATATATATATATATATATATATATATATATATATATATATATATATATATATATATATATATATATATATATATATATGTATATATATATATCTATAATAGTATTACTATATATATATATATATATATATATATATATATATATATATATATATATATATATATATATCGTATATATATATATATATATATATATATATATATATCAACTTACCAGGATTTTAGTGGTATGATCCATTCCGATTTTTTTTTTATGCACTTTCTCTTGAAAAAGATTTCTTTCAACGAGGAAGTGAGATTTGTGACCCCAATTCTTCTTCCTCCGCTTTAGGGAACTTTATAGGAAGATCTAAGACTTGATATGAATTTATATATATTAATTAAAGCAACCACTCCAGTTCGTCGAAGATGAAGATATTCGCTGTTATGACGAATCTCTTCTTGAAAATACCTTAAAATGGGTTAACATAATATAAAACAAACTATTTCTGACTCATCACTTCAGATATACTATGCAAACAAAAAACTACTAAGAAGAAAATAACAATGTGACAGTTATTTTAAATTTGACTAAAACGACTAATGAAGACCTGACGACAAAAGATGACAACGATAAACGACAAAATGGGATAGACGACTAGTTACGACCAAAGACGACATAGTTGACTAATGACGAATAAACAACTAATGACGACTAAACCAAAGATAACGACAATAGACGACTAATTATGATTAAAGATGACATAGACGACTAATTACGAATAAAGACTACTAATGATGAATAAACGAGATAGACGAATAAACAAACGACAATGACTAATTAGGACTAAAGACGACTAATAACGAATAAAGATGACAAATGAAGAATAAATGACAAAAAAAGTAGAAAACGTCAATTAAAGCATACTCGACTAAGAATCTTAGTTGAAAGGTTATTATAACCAAGATTCGATTTTAACAAATCATTTACGAATGAGTCCAGCATAATACTTACCAGGTTTGATGTTGCACAACCTATCTCGTGATCACGGTTGGTTTAATCCCTTATGCACTAGCCTGTTGGGTGAGATGGAATTCTACCCAGTATATACAATCACAACTGCTCTAAGTCAATATCTGGTACGACCGACCCGAGCCTCGATGTAAGTTTATGATGCCCAGCAAGTAGGAACGAGTTGAGAGGGTTGATAAGCTTTTAGGAACTTCTCTTGTTGTCAACTCTGAAAAGAAGTCAAAACCCACTTCCCCATATTCTATCATGCATTTAATGATCTTTTCCAACATAATTTTTAATATATATATATATATATATATATATATATATATATATATATATATATATATATATATATATATATATATATATATATATATATATATATATATATATATATACTTAATATATATATATATATATATATATATATATATATATATATATATATATATATATAGTATATATATATATATATATATATATATATATATATATATATATATATATATATATATATATATATATATATATATATATATATATATATATATATATATATATATATATATATATATATATATATATATATATATATATATATATATATATATATATATATATATATATATATATATATATATATATATATATATATATATATATATATATATATGTCGTAATTTTTTAAATTACTTTATTTGCCACTTGTGGCCAGTTTTCCTTTTGGGTTTTGATGACTGGATTCGCGAGTGGTTGATTTGCAATCGTGATCAAGGGAATTGTGAATGCACTAGTCATCACTATTTCCTTTTTAAAGTTTGTAAATAATAATCTTAATAATCATTTATATATATAAAAATTAAAATTTATTAATAGAAACTTGCTCTGAATGGTATCATTTGCACCAAGAAATCTCAAAATTTCAATACCGTACTATGATAAAGGCTCATAAGAGTAAAGTATCCCTTATAATTGGGCTACGCCCCTGAAATTCACAATATTAATTCATTTAATAATAAATAGTTAAAGTCCCAAGTTTGGGACCCTTGGGTTACCTGTAACCCCTAAAAATGGGGTTAGGGGCTGGAGCTCCCCCCCATTTCATTTTTTGTTAAAAATCTCAACGGATTCTTCTTATTCATGTCAAAACCTATTATTGTACCAATTTTCAACCAATAGATTATGTATTTCAATATATATATATATATATATATATATATATATATATATATATATATATATATATATATATATATATATATATATATATATATATATATATATATATATATATATATATATATATATATATAAGGTATATATATATATATATATAACTCTCCTCCCAAAATTGAGAAAAATGAAACCGATACAAACAACCGGTTTACATTTAAATTTCTTTTGATAACGTTTTGAAATTTCATACTTCCCTTAATTATACTATAGGGCCAGCATCCCGAAAAGTTCAGGCATGTAACTAGAAAACTATAACATATACACGAAAATAAATATCATTTTATTAATCAGGAGACATTTTTACCGCAGAAATTAAAAAAAAAATTTAATTTATTCTAATATTTATTAATAACTCCATATTAATATTAGTAAAAAGTGCAGGCTCTGATTGTCTTGAAAGACCTTGAAAGCAGAAAGCAGCTGCAGTCTCGAGAGAAAAGTTGCCAAATGTCGCTTTATAATATAATTGCAGAAAATATTATTTTTTTCTTTTTATATCCTTCTTAGGGGGTTCGAGCCGACGGAGGGACAGAGGGGGGGACGAAGTCCCCCCCGTCGTCCCCCGGTAGGCCGAGAAACCCCGACTCTATCTATCGTTCTTGTTTACCCGTGGGTATTTGTCCGTTTTAAAACAAAAAAAAATTCAACATTTGGCAACTTTCCGTCATCAGTCGTAGTGAGCGGCATCATCGAATTGTCAAAAAACTGTAATATTTTCAAGATTTTCAACAATTTTAATTTATTAAAAAGCGTTTTTTTTTTTTTAATTTCTGCGGTAAAAATGTCTCCTGATTAATAAAATGATATTTATTTTCGTGTAGCTGTTATAGTTTTCTAGTTACATGCCTGAACTTTTCGGGATGCTGACCATACTATAGATATAAAACTATATTTTGATAAAGTTTGACATTGATTAAAGTTGTAGTTTCGTAATTACAAACATAATAATCCGCTTACCAAGATAGGCTTTTAATCTTGAAAATTATCATAATTTGAAGGTGTTCCTTCTCCCTTCTCGTTGCCCAGGTGTTCCAGGGATATCAGAGGTGGTTGATATTTCAAGTTGGTCTTAACACTCTAATCTTTCATTTACATAAGTGTCATTGACCTCCTTTAATCGAAAGGTCAAGTTTTGACCTCAGGTGACCTTTCAAATTTTTACATTAAAAATTCAATGTATCTTAGCTCAAAATCGTCCTAGAAAAATAAAATTTACATCAAATTAATCAGAAAAACATACAGAATCTGATGGTTACTGTTAAAATTGATAATCATTTTTAATTAAAAAATTACAATTATTATGTAATTTCTACGGAAGAAAAATATCCAGTTGACAGCATGTGATCAGAAGTTGCCAAAGACTGCTATTTAAACTGTCAGTGATTTTTATAACAAATCCA
>JABUQX010089520.1:55000-57500 GCA_015478945.1 Trachelipus rathkii | reverse complement strand
TTTAAAAAGTATTCATTTTATGTTCAGCCTAATTTTTATCACTCTTTTTGTTTCTTTGTGTTTCCTTAGGCTATTAATAAATATATAAAAATAAGTTTTATTATACAATATAGTATATATATATTGAAAATATATTATAATGCATTAATATTATAATTACAATTATTATACAGTAAAATAGTAAATTATTAATTAATAATATATAGAGTATTAATATTTAATAGGTATATATATAGTGTTATACCATATATATATATTAATAATATATTAGTATTTAGTAAGTTATTATATATTATAATATTATATATATATATATATATATAGTATATATATATATAATATAATATATAATAGATTAATATATTTAGTATTTAATATATATATATATATATAAATATACACCTAATATATTATTATATTACCATATATATATAATAGTATATAAGTATATATATATATTAGATAAACTATTATACTTATGATTATTATTATATTAATATACTAATATATTATAATATAATATAATAATATATAAATATAATATTAGTATATATTTATATAATCATTCTATAATATATTATTAACGGATATATACGTTTTATATATTATATTGCCTCTCCTAAAAGACTAGTTACAAATAATTCATACAATGTATCATAAATGCATCAGTGAGATGAAATTAATATGCTCTCAATTAAGGCTATAAGCTTTGGTATTATTAATCGATATTTCTTTCCAACTGGCAAAATTTCAACAATTTGTGGAGACGTCAATATGTTACCTTATTAATTAGACTTTTAAGCTTAGGCACTGTTTTTTGGTGTCGGTTCTATATTAAGTACAAATTGCAGGTGTGGGTGTGTATAAGCAAAAACAACTTATGTGATTTTTACAACTGTTTTACGTGATTTTCAGCATTTGAAAAAATTAATGTGTTACGTTACTAACGGTAGTTGACATGAAAAAGAGTGCTCTTGATTATGCAGGACATCTGCAACCTCTAGGTATTAGCCGTATGTTTATTTATGGTTCCATAAAGTTATATGAAGACGCTAGTAATATGAAAGTTCGCCATGGATCTGATAAGCTCAACGTTCAGACTGCAGGCACCTTAGAGTTTAGGGGCATCAGACGAGCTACATAAATGCCCGGAAATATGTAATTACGAAATTCTAATATTTCGTAATACAAGAAGAGGATCCATGTGCTATACTGAAAATGAATATATCTAAACTAATATCCATGCTCGCGTATCATCAGAGAGGGCCTAACGTTAATTAATGGCTTAAGAAAGAAACACCGAACATTTACTCACGGATGCCCATAAGAATGGTTGGAGGGAAAATTCTAATTGTCTGTTGGCATTAAGACATCTAAGGAGGCAGCAGAACTCATAACATTTATCCAATGAGGTCATCATTGCGGCTTCTGTGATGGTTTGAAGGGGAGTAAGTTACGATGGGCCCACATATCCATTTTAGTGTAAAAGGTATTAAAATCTTGGCAGTCTTGTGCAAACCGTTCTGGAAGATATGGTAAAACCACTAGGTTAGAAATCTCTTCCAAAGCGAACCATGGACTTTTCAACAAGATTCAGCTCCGGCATATAAAGCAGAGTCTATTCAAATCTGGCCCAGAGACATTGTTCCCCATTTTCTGACGGTTTACGATTGGCCATCTGACAACCTCAATCCTAATTCTTTTGCCAATAATGACCATACTAAAATATTGTTTTTTGTTTTTTTTAAAGCTAGCTCTAAGGTACAAAATTTTAGGAGGTCTTGTTCTTCAATAGACGATTGACCCAATAGACTTAAGACTTGCGTCGTTAAGGCAAAAGATGGTCATTTTGAATAGCTCTCCTATTCTTTGAATTAATAATGGTTTTGTATATATATATAGTGTAGATATTTAATATATGGATTGATAAAAATACCCCTTTCTGAGCTATTCACCCTGCTGGGATTGAACCTGGGCCCTAGCAGATAAACGAGTATGTGCTTGACCCTAGCCCAGGTTCAACTAAAAGATTTACGCTACTTATCGTCCTGTGGTGAATATATCACTCACACAACAAAATTCACCATATCTCTATGTCACAGGCCACTCATCAAAATTGCAAACTCCTTTCTCCCTCTCTCCCTCTCTCCCTCTCTCCCTCTCTCCCTCTCTCCTTCCTCTACACTTCAGCACACACACATTTCACACCACACAACTCGTCTTCACTACTTCCTTTCATCTTTGTTTTAGTACAGCAAGCAAATCAAATTTCCCTTTCTAAATACATCCATCACCTCTCTCCTCGCCATTTATTCCTCTAACATTCCATGTACCCATATGATTCATACAGTTTACGCCGAAAAATAGAGGGTCGCTTACGGCTGTCACGACCAGCTCCGAGGCATGCATTAGCATTCCTAGCAAGAGATAAGTGTTAGTAGGTAGCCTTAGCAAGTACCACTGTCCCTCTATTCCCCCATTACGATACGCAAGACATACG
>JABUQX010089520.1:47500-52500 GCA_015478945.1 Trachelipus rathkii | reverse complement strand
TAGGTTTAAGTTTTGTTTTTTAGTGTATAGTAGTATATTTTTTTATTCAATTAATTTTAGTACTTAAACTTTTTAAGTTAGGCTTTAGTTTTTTTTCATTTTTTTTCTTTTAGTTGTAGGTTTTAATAAATTTTATTAGTGTAGTAAAGTTGTTTTTTAGGTTTAAGTTTGTTTTTTTTTTTTCAGTATATGAGCATATTTTTTTTTAATTGATTTTTTTTGCTTAAATTTTTAAGTTAGGATTTAGTTCTTCAATTTTTATCCAATTTTCTTCCTTGTTGTAGTCTGTTTTGTCTATTGTTTCTTATTTGTGTGTGGTAGAGTGTGTATGTGTTGAAAGATGGCAAGATTTGCATTAGGCGTGGGCTTTCTATTAACTTTGCCAATATCCGCGGCTTAAAATCTAACTTTGCCTCTGTGGAATATAACCTATCTAACTCTAACACTAATCTTTTGCTTTTGTCTGAGATTCAGATGGCTAAGAATTCACCCTCTAACTCGTTTAATATATCTAACTATACTTATTTCATTATTTTCGTCTGAAGGGTGGAGTGTGTGCCTATGTAAACATTAATACCCTGTAACACGTCTCGTGAATCTCGAATCTCCTAACTTCGATTGCTCTGTGGCTCAAAATCTTTCTTCTTTTCTACTACATAATTTGGGTTTCTGCTACGTTCTCCTAACAGAAACAGATTTTCAACTCTTCTTTTTAATATTTTACTACCTCTTACACGAGACTGCTATATGATCTCATCCAAATTCAGAGATCTTATATTTAGGGGATTTCAATGTACACAACACAATGGTTGGAGTCCTCTCATACTGATTTAGGTGGGGGAGGAGGCCGAGAATAATTCAGCATTCTCAACGATCTTGAGCAACTAATCAAAGAACCTACACACATTCCGGATCGTCCCCACCAATTCTTACAAACTTGACCTATGTTTCACCACTAGTCCTTCTCTCTAAAAATCCACCTTCGATCCTATTGGTAAATCTGACCAAACAACCTTATATCTCTTAGCTTTAAATACTTTCTCTCCAACAGCTCCAACCTGCCTATGAGTTTTTTCTGGCACTTTGATCGGGGTGATTGGGGGCTTGCGTCGCTTCTACGCTAACTATAATTGGAATGACTGCTTTTCGCTCTGGTGACGCTTCGGCTTCTGCCATTAAGGTGGAGCTGTAATCGTCGACGGGATGAGCAGGTTCATTCCTTTTTCGACTAAATCTTCTCTCCTCATATCATGGTTCGATCGTGCTTGTTCTCAGGCCATTCAGGCTAGAGACAAGGCTTATCGGGGGTGGAAAATCTCCGTTCTCCACTATCCTCTCGCTAATTTCATTCAGTCTAGAAAATCGTTGCAGGGATACTCTTCGACGAGCAAAGCGGGCTTTCATCAAACGAAAGTGCGCTAACCTCCTTGGTTCTCCTACTGACAAATCTTTCTGGCCTCTTGCCAAAAACATCTCTAACAACTTCTGTAAATCTGCCTTTCCTCCTCTTATTCGATCTGATGGTTCTGTTGGCTAACTCTCAACCTGAAAAGGCAATCTCTTCGGCCTCTCCTATTTTCCTCCAACTCAACCCTGGACCGATTCTGGCATTCCTCCTCTCCACCTTCTCCCTCAGGTGCCCTATGTTTCCCCCCCCTTTGGGGCCCCCCGCCCGGGGGGGCCCCTTTGGTTTTTTTTGGGGGGATTACATTTGATCGGGTGCTTGGCTCCTGAGATCTATGAACGTTAGGAAGGCGGGGGGCCCGGATGGCATCCCTCCCCGAGTTTTGAGGGAGTGTGCTTCCGAGCTGGCCCCTCCCTTCGTTCAACTATATTCTCTATGTCTTAATACTAACACTTTCCCTCAGTGTTGGAAGCACGCACATGTCCAACCTATTCCGAAAAAAGGAAGCCGCTCTGATCCTTCTAACTAATCGCCCTAATACCCCCCCCCCTTTTTTCTTATCTAAGATCTTTGAAACTCCACTTCTTAGACCATCTGGAATCTCATTCTCTTCTTTCCGATCGCCAGTACGGCTTTCGGCGCTCGAGGTCTACTGGTGATATACTTTCCTATCTTACTGATTTATGGTTTTCCGCCCTTAGGAACTACGGGGAGACTTGCGTGGTGGCGCTTGACATATCCAAAGCATTTGACCGGGTATGGCACGCGTCACTGCTCTCCAAGCTCCCCTCCTTTGGGTTTCCTCCTTCTCTTTGCTTACTTATGTCTAGCTTTCTTTCAAGTCGCTCAATATCGGCTGTGGTTAATGGAGCGACTTCTTCTTCTTTTTCTGTCAATAGTGGTGTTCCTCAGGGTTCTGTCTTATCTCCTACTTTATTCCTACTTTTCATTAATGATCTTCTCACCTGCACATCTAACTCTATCCACTCATATGCCGATGACTCGACCCTTCATTCTTCAACTCATTTCAATTCTGCTCCCCTTTACTTCTAGAATTGCCTCTCGGTCTAATCTTTCCAATTCTAATTCTCGCTGATATCTGGATAGAATTTCCGTCGGGGTCGTCTGCAACCTTGTGAAAATTCCAGATTCTTTAAAAACTCGATAAACTTCTCATCAAATCTCCCTCTCTAAAACACCTTCTAACTTTCCTATCTCTTTTGACGGTTCTCTCGTCTCTCCTGTTGACAATATAAACATCCTTGGCCTTAACATAAACAAAAAAATGTCTTGGAAACCTCACATCACAAAGGTTGCTAGGGCGGCCTCAAAGAAACTGGGAGTTCTGTTTAGACTGCGAGATTTTTTTTACTCCTCTCAGCTACTTCAGCTATAAAGGGTCTCATCCACCCTTGTATGGAGTACTGTTCTCATATCGGGGGGGGGGGGCTCAGGTTTCACCCGGCTTTTGGACAGGGCCGAGCCAAAAGCCAAGAGCTTATAAACTGTTCTGTACTTTCCAGTTTCCTTGACCCTCTATCTTTGTGCGCGATGTTGGTACATTTATCTCTTTCTATAGGTACCGCAGCGGCTGGTGTTCGAGGGAACTTACCACCTCGCGTACCACCACCTTTACGACGCCCTCGTAGCACAAAGGGTGCTGTATCTGCGCACGAGTTTTGTGTTGATATTGGTAACTCCAGGCTAGTTCACTGCGGTGCTTCCTTCTTTTCCTGCCACCTCTGTTCTGTGGAATTCTCTTCCATCTTCTGTGTTTCCTGCTGAATTTAATCTCCCTCACTTTAAGGCCTGCGTCTGTGCTCATCTGCGTAATTTACGCTAGCGGATGAAATTTTAGTGTGCAAACACCCCTCCCAGAATAGGGCTCTGCCCGTGAGTGTGTGGGTGACAACTGATAAATATATATATATATATATATATAATATATTATATATATATTATATATATAATATATATATATATAATATATATATATATATATATATATATAATAATAATAATAATAATAATAAGAAATAATAAACCCTGACCTTTTTAAAGTAAAAAAAGTGAAACAAAATATACCAATGCATCCATTAAACAAAAACTGAGTTTACAAGAAAATTTAGATTTTTAAACAACTAGTTACCAAAATTTCATTTCTTTCTCTTATGCTGCGTTTTATCTTCTCTTAGCAAGAACCAGCAGTAGTCACCCATCATGTTAGGATGTACTCTTCCTTGATATCGGTGTTCCATTGTCATGATGTCTTGATGAAATATGGAAGTACTTCCTTAATATTGGTGTTCCATTGTCATGATGTCTTGATGGAATCTTTCTCCCTGTTTGTCACTAACAGCGCCCAAGTTATGGGGAAAGAAATCCAAATGGGAATGCAGGAAGTGAATTTTTAGTGACATCCGACATCCAAGCTTCTGATAGCTGTCCAAGAGTTTTCTTACCAACTCTTCGTAATTTTCAGCTTTGTTGTTACCTAGAAATCCCGAAACCACTGATTTAAATGCCCTCCAAGCAGATAGTTCCAAAGCAGTTAACTCTTTCTCAAAAGTGTCATCCTTCAAGAGTTTTCTGATCTGTGGGCCAACGAATATTCCTTCTTTCAATTTTGCCTCACTTAAAGCAGGGAACTGAGTCCTGAGATATGCAAAGCCATCTCCATTTTTATCCATTCCCTTCACAAAGTTTTTCATTAAGCCTAATTTTATATGTAAAGGGGGAAGCAATATCTTCCTTGAGTCAACTAAAGGTTGATACTTAACATTTTCAAGTCCTGGAACGTAGTTACTTCTTTTTGCCCACTCTTTCTGTATATAGTGCTTGTCTGTTGCTCTACTGTCCCATAGACAAAGGCAACAGCAGTTTTTGGTGAAAACACTCTGAAGTCCCATTAGCCTATCTACAATTTTCAAGTCTCCACAGAGTTTCCAACTATATCGTTTATACTGTAATGCATTAATTAAAACTGACATACTGTCATATGTTTCCTTCATATCTACTGAGTATGCTACTGGTAATGAAGGCTTGGCATTACCATTATGAAGCAATACTGCTTTCAGACTTGTCTTTGAGGAGTCTATAAAAAGTCTCCATTCCTCTGTGACATGCTTGAAACCAAGTTCAGCCATCAAACCGTCAATATTTGTACACACACATACCGATCGTTGCATGGTGAAGTATTTTGAAAATCGCTCATGTCTTTGTCTATATACTGAAATTCTAGTGCATGTTGCCAACAAATTCCACTGCTGCAGCCTAGATCCTAAGAGTTCAGCTTGTCCTTTGCTGAGATCTAAATCTCTTACTAGATCGTCGAGCTCTCTTTGTTGAATGAGATGGGGTGTCCTCTCATGAAATGGAACGAAGGACGGGTCAAATGATGTTGATGCTTCAATTTCCTCAACCGTTTCCTCTTCAGGGATATTGAAATCTTCCAAGTCCATTGATGGCTTAGGCACTGGAAGTCCAGGTCCATGTAGTACTGGCCGAATTGCAGATGGAAGAGAAGGATAAACTATATTTGATTTTTTTTTTTTTTTAAATCCTTGTACCTTTGCGAGGCAGAAATAGCAGTCTT
>JABUQX010089520.1:32500-37500 GCA_015478945.1 Trachelipus rathkii | reverse complement strand
ATACTGCAAACATTTTTCTAACTGCGGTGCCAAGAGAGGTTTTATTGAATGTATAACGTTTTTTAAATTTTAAATCGGAAACTCCAAGACAACTGCTCATTTTTTAGAAGACTAGGATCTCTTGACTCAGTCACACAACTTTCTCCTGTGTTAAAGACTGTGTCCTCATTTACTGTATTTTGCATGGCTATGATTTGTAATATTTATGTGATATGCAAAGGTTTCCGTGCATTTAGTTGGAATTCGCAAAAAAGCTAGTTGTCCATTGTCTAAGTTTCTCCAACAAAATAAAACAGGTACTGTTGACGGGGGCAACTATTCTCCAAGGTAACCAGATATTATTACAAAGTGGGAAGCAATATGACCTTGTAACAAAATCTTTGTTTGTTCTGTTTATTCCTGTCATAAAATATTTTTTCCACCAATTGTAACAAGGAGATATAAAAATCCGAACTGTTCACACACCTCCAGAGGCTGTATATTGTGTTAATCATTTAAAAACAATTAATATATTAGATAACACACAAAAAATAAAACAGACTATTTCAAGCGAATATTACTGCTACATGAAACAGCAAATTATTTGTAACTTCATTCATCAATTGAAGAGACACACTAATGGGATGTTTGCTCATAATTAAATGGAAGTTATAGATGACTTAAGCCATATAAGGAGACTCAGTTCCAATGTGTTTCTTACTACATTATATAAATCCAGCCTGCTCTTAAGCATCATTTTTCCTGGCGTTATTCAGCTAGTAACAATTTTATTACTTGAATCCTGGATTGATAATGTATCCCGGATGCAAATTAAAGAATTAGCAGGAAAAATTGATACTAAAAAATATACCCCTTATAAAATTATATATATATATATATATTATATTATATTATATATATATATATATATATATATATATAAATATATATTATATATATATATATATATTATATATATATATATATATATATATATATATTTATTTAGTTATAAGATTCATGATTGAGAAAATAATTTTGACTATTATTTCATCGCAAAATGAATCTAAAATCACATAAAGTAAATCAAAACATTTTTCGACGTACTTCTGTGTGTTATGCATTTGAGACTATCTAATTCCTTTGAGGACCCTTTTACATCAAATAAATTCGAATCAACAATAGCATAAGTTTTTTTTCTATACATTGTCTAGACTGATACCTAGATTGAGCTTCTCTGAATCTTCGTCAATCAGTTTTTTAGTTGCATTTACATTGATTCAGATTTCTCTGGTATGCAGAGGTTCTAAGAGACCTTTAAGAGCAACAAATAGATTGAATTTTAATAACAAAATTTTCTATTGTTGGGGGTTCAGTATTTTAATTTGACAAGTTATTAAACGAAATATTTGCAAAATATTTGTCTTAATCTATTACATTTTTCACTTTACATAATAAAATTTTGAACAAATCGAGTAAAATGTGCTATTTTCAAACAAATAAATTTATCAAATTTATAGTAAATATTTCCTCATAAATTTAATCTGAGCGATGCCAAAAGCACGAGACTTAACATTTAAAGCATCATTTATATCCCGGAGAATTTTGCTTTTTAAGCAAGAGAAATTTTTCAATCATTTTCTTTACGAGTTAATTAGAAAACTTTTGAAAAAGAATATCTCGAAATAGGCAAAAGTTTTTCAGCGTAATTGCTTTTTTTTTTCGCACGCAGGAGGGAAACATGTAGAGTACTGAAAACACAATTACCACATAACCACACTCACACACTCACACTCCACGCCATACATATACATAAATATATATATATTATATATATATATATATATATATATATATATATATATTATATATTTATATATATATATATATAAATATATTATTATATATATATATATATATATAATATATATATATATATAATACGCATGAGAAAATACGAAAACACTCGAATTTTTCTTATTAATAAATTATATATAAAATTCCTTTGAACATCGTTTTGCTTGAGTCAAAATTATGTTAATTGGATTTTCCTTGCAATAACGCTTAACGTTAGAAGAAATTAAATAAATATATACATGGAATTATTTCAAAATTTCCAAATATTAATACAAGTCTAAAAAAAAAAATTCCTATTACTGAACCAATCCCATCAAGTAAAAAAAATACTCGGGAAAAATATCAATATTACCCTTTAAAAAAAATGATAAAAAAGAAGTAAAATAAAAATATATTGAAAATATTTATTTTCTATTTTATATAAAGGGAGGATCTTTCCCCTTTAAAATATATGATTTACATTTTTGCTTAAGGGTTTGTTCCGTTTATTTATTAACAGATGTTATATTTTTGATCTCTGTCTGTTTCTGTTATCCTTTTTATCCTTTAAATTAGTTTTTAAAAGCTTTACTTTTTAATAAAATTGTTTTTTTTTAATCTTTAAAGAAAGAGCAAAAGTTTAAAAAACTTTTTCCCCAGTATGACTTTTAATTTTCTTTTATGAACAGCATTCTTTAAGAATGCTAATAAAAACTTTCTTTTTAATGAACCTAAATAATTATTGAGCTGTTTTTGTTTACTTTAGCGAGGAAGCAAGAAGTATTTTATAAATATAATAGCGAATACAAGGTGGGTATATCATGTTTCTTTTGATACAAATTGTCATATTGTTACTAAAAATAATTTTAAAAAGATGATAAAATCAAACTTAGGGAAATTGAATTCTTAAAAAAAAAAATTTAAAAACTCTTCGTAATTTTAAAATATTTAAGAACCTACTCTTCATATTTTACACATGTCTTTGGAATAAGTTTCTTAATAGTGTACGGAAAATTACAGTTTTGAGTATTGCAAACCGAAAACCAATGCGCTAATAATTAGAAACTAACGAGGAATGAGTAGATTAATGATTAGATTGATTAGAAAAGGGCGAGACTATTTCCATAGGATCAGTCTTCAACAATTCCTGTAAGTGAAGGATACCATCTAACAGACTTGAGTCGAATAAATTAACATACATACATACATACATACATGAATAACATACATCATACATACATACATACTACATACATACATACCATACATACAATACATACATAGCATACATACATACATACATACATACATACATACATACACACTTACAAGTACACTTACTCAAAGAATATATAATAAAAACATATAAATATATGATATGTGCATACAAGTACACTAACTTAAAAAACAGATAATATCCCAGCCAGTCTATTCAAAAAATATTATAATAAAAAATTAAAAAAAAAAAACTTTTACCTCAGTAACGTATTCATAATATAATATATATAATATTAATAAATTATATATATCATAAACATATTTTTTTTAATAAAAAATATATATATATATAGTATATATATATATATATATATATATATATATATAATATATATATACCTGAAACATTTTTTTTATTAAGTAAAACTTGCAAACTTGCAAGTATAAAATGAGAAGAGAAGTATTGGAACTCCTTAATACACCATATCAAACTCTTCTTAAATTTGAGAGGAAAAGCCCTTTTAAATAGCCCAAGTATTTCGAGGCGTTATTAACATTCCGGAAACATAATTTCTGAATATTAAAAAGTTTTAAATAGAGATACATTTGGGAGCCTTAAAACGTGATCAAATTTTCGACATTCTACTCCGGTTTATTGCTTATATATATATATATATATATATATATAATATATATATATATATATATATATATATATATATATATATATATATATATATATATATATATATATATATATATATATATATATAAAAATAAAAGAAAATGGTTGTAAAAAAATTTGAAAAAGAAGATGAAAGAAAAGAAAACAAATAGAAATGCAGTAAACGGTTAGAAGCTAATGATTTGAATGGCTCCTCTACTATTAATGATGCTGACAAAACTGATGAACCACATAAGAAAAAAGAAAAGAAAAGAAAGTGAAAAGGTGTTGAAGACTCTTTAATTATTGAAGAAGTCCAAGATGCTGAAATGAAAACACCGGAAATGGTAAAGAAGAAACAGTGAAGAAGAAGAAGTGGAAACACAAAATATTAACACAAACTCTTGAGATTTCATTAGATGAAAGTTCATTATGGGAATCTGCTAAGAAGAAGAACATAAAAGAAGAACGCATGAAAGGAAGAGGTAGAAGAAAGAAGAATGAAAAAGAAGAAGAACGCATGAGAGGAAGAGGTAGAAGAAATTTCTGCAAATCAGTTTGTTAATTCGGATTCTTCGATGATCATGGATGAAAAGGAAAGAGGAAAAGTCTTCAAAGAAGAAAAAGAATAAAAGGGAGTAAGAAACTAAGGAAGAAGACAGAAATATCTTAAAATAGTTTTATTAATTTTATTTATTGTTATTTTTCGTCCCATCTTGAAATTGGCCCTGTTCATGACTGGTGGCTTTCTGTATATATATATATATATATATATATATATATATATATATTATATATATATATATAATATATAGTATATATATATATATATATATTATATATATATATATATATATAATATATATATATATATATATATATATATATATATATATATATATATATATATATTAAATATATATATATATATATATATAATATAAATATATATATATATAATATATGATATATATATATATATATATATATATGGTATACATATATATATATATAATATATATATATAAATATATATTATATAATATATTATATATATATATATATATTATATATATATATATTGGCATTTTTCTGTAAATTTTTTGTGGGAAAAAGAAGAAAAATTTTCAATGGAGAGGGAAAACAAAATTTTACATTTACTAAGCAAATAGTGTAATAATTTATAATATTTAAGTAAGGTTAGTTAGGTTAAGTAAGTAATAAGTAAAGTAGGTAAGTAAGTAAGTAAGTAAGTAAGTAAGATTATTTGAGTCAGGTATTATAGATTTTAAACTTATTCACT
>JABUQX010089520.1:25000-27500 GCA_015478945.1 Trachelipus rathkii | reverse complement strand
AATTAAGCAAATGTAATAGTCTCTCTCCTCTCTCTCTCTCCTCTCTCTTTCTCTCTCTCTTCTCTCTCTCTCCTCTCTCTCTCTCTCTCTCTCTCTCTCTCTACTCTCTCCTCTCTCTCTCTCTCTTTTTCTTTTCCTGAAATCAAATTTCAAAATGAGAATTAGAATCATCCCAATTTAAGTTACTAATAATTTCTGTCATTTCATAATTAAGTTCTCGTGCTAATTTCTCGATAAATGTTCTTTCGCAAATTGTTTGATCTTGCAGATCAAAGTTATTAAAAAAAGTTTATTTATGTATATAACATATATATATTAATTATATATATATTATATATATATATATATATATATAATATATATATATATATAATATATTATATATAATATATATATATATGATAAAAAATAACCTCTTAAGTAATATATATAATATATTATATATATATATATATATATATATATACTATATATATATATATAACTTATATTATTATATATATATATATATATATATAATATATATGGATATATATATATATATTATATTATAATATATATATATAATATATATATATATATATATATATATATATATATATATATATATATATATATATATAGTATTTATTTTTACCGCTATAATCGTAGTTCTATATTTGCTTTTTATTTTCACCCTTTATTTTATTCTCACCCCCTCAAACGCTATATCCCTTCAATCCCTTCACCCCCCTAAACCTACACCCAACCCCACACAATGTACATACACAATACCCTGCCATAATTGCAATAGCATATACATAGGTGAAATCAACGACTTTGACAGGAACTTTACTAACATAAAGATGACTTTACTAACGCTAACAACAAATCTTCTCTCACTGCTCACCTTTCTTCTCAAAATCACAAAATACATATAAACAACATGACCCCCATACACAAATCTTCTAATCCTCATCTCAGAAAATTAATAGAATCCCTGTGTATGCTATCTACAAAAAACTTCAATACTAATCCTGATGAAATTAAAATAGACTATTTACAAAACAGCTTAATTAACACAGGCTCCCAACTAATCCAAACCATCAACAAAAAAATCAAAAACTAATCTTCTTCCTTCTTCCTGTACTATTTCCTGCTCTTTCAAGGGTCGGAGATTCTGCCTGATTCAGTATATGTTTTCTATACCAAATGCTGAAAATCAACGCTATCAAAAAATGTAAATCCTAACGTCTTATGCTTAATTATATTTTGTGTGTGTCTGTGGGTATATATATATATATATATATATATATATATATATATATATATATATTATATATATATATATAATAATAATATATAATATAAATATATATATGTGGTATACTGTTGTGTTTGTGTGGTGTGTTGTGTGTGTGTTGTTGCTTGGTGTGTATGTGTGGCATATTTGTGTGTGTGAGCATCTATATGCAGATGTAAAAGTGTGTGTGTAAGTATGTCTGAGTGTGTTGGTGGGTGTTTACATATGTTCTGATGCATTCCTATCCTGTGTGTGAAAGAATAATTTCCATATGCGTAAAAGTATAAAAGTCACAATGTTTAGATATTTGTTCAACAAAGGTATTTGTAGGTCAATGTAAACTAATATGTTAAAAAAAATTTAAATTTATGTACGTTGTTAAGGTTACGCGTATCTATAACCATTGTGTTTGTAATAATATTCAAAAAAGTCAATGTATTACTAGTGGGATATGCTCACTACAAAAAAAATATAATCTTAGAAATAAATACTGGTTGTCAGACGCTTGGTTGCCATGGATGTAGGACTATGTTGTCGTTCCTAAAAATCTCAAACTATTATAAAAACCAACGAGGTCTGCAATGACGAAAGCTACTCGTACTTAAATGCGTTCAAAATTTTAATAATCAATACCTAATTATCATGGTGCTTTAAATCTTAAGTAAATTTATTAATAAAAAATGTTATTGTCAACGATGTGCAATAAAAATATTTACAAAGCTGTGCAACATTTTTGAACCCTCCAATTTGTCCAAATGACAGCTGAATCAAAAAAAAAGTTTATAAAATAACTACTCCAGGGTGAAAATAAAGTGTTTATATATATAATATATAATATATATTATATTATTATATAATATATATATATATATATTTATATTATATAATAATATAAATATATATATATATCACTCTATCAGATATATAATATATATATATATATATATATATATTATATATAGAGAGAGAGAGAGAGAGAAAATAAATTGCAATAAACGCAATATAATTTTGTATTGATAAAACACCCCTAAAGTATTACTCCCTGCTGGGATTCGAACCTGGACCCTAGCAGATGTGCGTGTACCGTGGTATGGTGGTCAAACACTTGCACGCACATCTGCTAGAGTCCAGGTTCGATCCCAGCAGGGTGAAAATACTTTAGGGAAATACTTTAGGGGGTTTGTTATCAATATATATATATATATATATATATATATA
>JABUQX010089520.1:0-20000 GCA_015478945.1 Trachelipus rathkii | reverse complement strand
CGTGGGCAGAAGAGAAAGAATATAGATATGACGACCATCTGCTGAAGTGTGCCCGTTCCGTAGCCGGCAGCGGTGTCGGCGGCCTAGGTCGGGGACTTCCACGGAAGTGGTGGGACATGCTCCGTGAGCGTATCCAGCTAACTGAACGTTCTCGATGCTCGCGAAGCAAGCACCAATAAACAACACGAATCCAAGAACTGCGCCACCCTGATTATCATATACAATAAGTCATTACATAGGAAAATGATATCATATAGAATAAGGTAATTACAGGTATAGATCCTGGTAAAATTGTAGTTAGGATATATTTAAAATAAAAAAAAAAAAATAATATATTGATTTAAATAATTATAGTACATTATCTGAAATTTATTATAAATGATGGAACTTCACCCATAATCGCTGTCTCATTAGAGACTTTATAGTACTCGTCTATAATATTGAATAACTTTCTATATATATTTTATTATTTATTTACTAATCACAAAATAAACTTATAAAGTAATATCCTTGTGGTAAATCTTAGCACCGAGATGACAGGAGTTCGGGTCCCTCATCGGACTTATTCACTATGAGGGGGGAACTAACGGTTAAGGACTAATTCCCGCCATCTATCAGGGAAGTGATCTCCGGATACCCCGCTCATTTGAGGTATTGGTAAGTCGCGGGGTATCCTCGCCCTCTCACCTTATTACGGGGTATGGAATAACGTCCCTCACTCTAGTGTTCCCGTCGGCCTCCACCTCCCTATATTTGCCGTGTAAATACCTTTACAAATATATATACGTCGGAGGCGGGTATGACTATGGACCATAGCGTCTCAGGCTCACCCACTCTCTCAGAGTCAATAAAACAATACGTCCATCCTATATGATGTCTACTAATTTGTGTATATTTTTACTATTTTCTCAATAATCTACAAATTGCTACCTAAGATAGCCAGAGAATATATGTAGTCATGCTCACTATATATCCTGTAGCTTTGTAGTTTTCGATGTTTTTTCATATATATTAATATAGCTAGTATTCTAGTCACTAAATTTACCGAGGACTGGTACACAATGTAATGATGCCTTTATTTGAAAGCCTCTTATATGACATTACAATTGTAGTCGTTCTGAACGTTCACTATGCATCTGAGCAACTATTGGTTATGGTAATTCAGAAACCTAGCTATAGATTCGGACGTGAATACTAATGACTAATATTACTCTATATATAACGATATAAACTATTCAAATATATATATTAATTATAAATATTATTATACTATATAATAATATAGTTATAATCAATTATAATTAAAATTACAGCAAAATAAGTAATAATAAATATCAATAATGATACATATAATTATAAAGAAAAAATAATATAATATATGAGTAGAAAATTCTTATGCTCTAAAGCAATCTAAAGCTACAACTAGCTCTAAAATAATATTTTCAACATACTTTAGAATTCGTATTTTTATATAAATACACATTAATTATCACATTTTATATTAATTATGCTCAGTACTTCAAATACTCCGAAATCATATACATGATATGCTATTAATATTAATATAAATATATCAATACGACTGAGTGTCCAAAATATAATCAACTAATAATAAATAATAACAGATCAACATAACATGAAAATCAATGAGTGATAATCCCTTCACGCTATCATTATTTAATAATAATTAATTATATATACTAATAATAATAAAATTATTTTTTGTGGCGGGTGAATCAAGAATCAATACTAAATATTACTTTAGTCTCTATCAGTGATTATAGCATCTAATACCTAATGTATGAGTACAAATAATGTTATTCCTGCCAGAGTTAATATTAGTCTATATCATACTTACTGAAGTGATAATATCTCTATTAGATTATAAAATATAATTATATATCTCATTACATCAATTATTTCATTCATAATCATATGTATAAATATTATTCTATCAATCATTTTATCACATAAAATTGAAAATCTATAGGAAGAGGCATTTTATAGATACACTAATAATAATAATAAAATCTATATAATTAATAAACTAAATTAATAATTTATAATAATATACTAATATCAATATATTATCTAATAATTATAATGAGATAGATATTCATGATATTAATATATAATATCCTATTTAAAGTTAATTCATTATTTATAGGTGAGAGAGAGAGTGAGTGAGAGGAGGAGAGCATTAGACTAATATTATTATAAAATTTATTTTTATTATCTATATATTATTTTTATTAATTATTTGATATTATAGAATATGAGAATACTCATAATACATTTCTATTATCAACACACCTTAATATATAGTCGAGGTGCTCACCGATTCACTCTGATATCCCTATTACATTATATTAAAATCATTATTTATATATTCTTGCATTGGAGATGATTATTTTATTATAATTAATTAAGGATTTAATTTATTTTTCATTATAAATTTATTTGGCTATCTGAAGTTTTACAAAATTAAATGAATATATATATATTGTTATAATTATTATATCTACAACAAGTTGACTGTGATCGCAGACATGAGTGCCTACTACGTAAAATAAAGTTGCTATATTTTTAATAAAGTGTACACACTATATTAATTAATTCATCTCATCATAGAAATAGTATAAATATTTATGAGTCAGTCAAGCACTCTACGTCGTATTAGATTCATACCCGTCTAGATCATGTTATATAGCCAGTCTTAACGCTGAAAATACAAAGTCATGAATGTTAGTAGCTAGAAAAATTATCAGTCTTAGTTATCCCTGATATATACTAAAGATCTGCATAGCATTTTCCATTGTAGTAGTCGGTGAGTCGAGCTAAGTCAGGAGTCGTGTGTTACTAAAAGTTAGCATCTATCTGAAGAGTCATTAGAGATGCGCTTACGTATTGTATATAAAGTTAAAATTAGACTTATAAATACTCATTAAATACACAATCGAAAATAATAAATGAATACTACCGTAGGTATATAATAAGTAGATATAGATCGATATATATCAAATATCGATATTATTGAGTCGGGAGTCGAGTTATTTTTCTCGACTCCCTAATCCCTGATATATATAATATATATATCCTAAAATGATGCCAATGGTAGCCGGGTGAGCTCGAGCTCGGGGCGACTATGCGAACAACAATAATAAAGATCAGTGAGCGTTCTACACACCTGGGTTTCATATCGTCAGATACAGATTTAGTGTGTAACGTTTATGGATGAGGATAAGAATGGTACTGAAGGGAGTATACGAACTCGATCTTATCACACTAGGAGTATAGCCTCTCCTCTACTCTCTCTCCTCCTCTCTCTCTCTCTCATCCTACTACTCTCATCTCTCTCTCTCCTCCCTCTCTCTCTCTCCTACGATGCCATCTCTCTCGGGGTCGCTTTCTAACCATGGCGTATACGCCTGGATGAAGGTTTATCGAAGCATGATCATCCGTCTTCATGGGCAGAATTCGTTGGCTATTACTGCTGGCCCAGCACCCCGTACACAAATATCCATTGACGGTTCGCTCGCGAATCGCCGCTACGCATGCACAGCCAATGCCCCGCCTGACTCGGCCCCGCAGAAGAAGTCGAATAAGCCAAGGTATCGACCCCTTCCGTCTCTGCATGTCCGGGGGTCAGCACAACACACTACTAGTCTCTCATCTCCTCTGCTCGTTCTCCACATCTCATCGCCCGATCGAGACCCCCGTCTCATCTCCTGCTACTCGGGATAGCTATACCCTTGAGGTATACGTATTATAGTTATAAATAATAACACATTATTTTTTATGTATTAACTAATTGTATCAGCCGCTATAATACACTTCTCAGGGTTAAATCACGCCCGAATGATGAGAAGGTAGTCGGGTCCTCGCCATTATCTAGGGTAATACGACCTAAGGTAGGACTACATAATTTCATACCGCCCTTACCGAGATCGTACTCCGTAACCCCTCGCTACTTTGAGGTATTTATATGGAGTGTCGCGGAGTTCCTTACCGCCTCACTCCCCTACGGTATGGATAATACTAGTCCTACCCCGTTCTTGATTCCCCTGTCGTCGGAGCTCGAGATCCCATAATACCTATTAGGCACGGGAATATTATATATATTATATAATAATAATATATATCATATATATATATTTATATATATATATTATCTAACTATAATCCCCTATAGGTATATAATATAATATATGATATTATATATATATATATTATATATTAGATTATAATATCTATTAATATTATATTATATATATATATATATATAATATTATATATTAAATATAAATATATATATATAATTATGATATATATATATATATAGTCTGGATACAAAATATAATATTTTTAGCAGTGTTTGTCATTTAATAGGACATTAAATTACCGGTATCTCATATATAGCACGCCGACCCGGATACTATATATTATGATATATTTATTTATACTAAATGATATCATATATATTAAAAATGATGAAGGGAAGATATTTGTGAATTGAGAAGATTTCCGGTTGACGATTTCCGAAGTTTATTAGAGTTATTAGAGTAAACGATGAAAGCCTTCCTCCATCTCTTTAGGAGAAACAATTATCTATAAATTAGTCATTAATATTATAAGATCGATATTAGTACTATAGATAATATCTTAATATATACTGAGATAGTGAATTATTACCTAATATAGTTTTATGAAGGCTGTTCCTCACCTCCCATATTATAAAGGATCTATACGTAATACCACTTAAATATAACTTGGGTCTGTTAATAAATATAGTAATAAACTATATAATATATACTACTTAAGCTATCTATATAAGAATAATAGCTGTATACGAATGTGTATAGCATATACTGTCTTAAAATTACATAATATAACAAATTTATATTAACGAATTATATTATTATATGAGTAAATAAGTACACTTATATAGTGATTATATCTTTCCATTATATGAATACTAAACGAGTAGTATATTTAATAATACTATTATTATACTATACAATACTAGTATATACTATACTGATACATATAATAAGGTATACTAGCAGTACAATACTGAGATTCATAGAGTACTATAACAATATTACACAAAAACGTATGTTGTAGATCATATATTTTATAACTATTATATGCTAGTATACATGCGTACGACAATACCTTGTTACTATCAATCTTTATTAATCAACTAGCGCAATTATGCTGTACTCATTATCATAACTCCAGTACTGTATGAATAGTACTTATGAGACAATGAATGCTGAGATAACTGCAGATATAAAACCTATTGAATTGATAAGTATAAATAATTCGTATTATATTCTAATCTAGTATAATTTTAATTAATTTTTACCTGAGAAAATTATACAGATAATCAAACATCAATAGAAAACAAGAACACATAACTGATATTAAGTCCAATCATTTTTTCTCAGAGCGAGTATATATTATTTCATATTTCTATCTACAAACACTGCATTATAATATAGGCAGAGGATGTTGCTTCTCATACAAGTAAGCAAATTAACTCAAGTACACCTTTGTGATATTCCTAATCTGTTTGTGCGTAATAATTATAGACTCTATACCGTTTTAATTATTTCTTATTAATTAGTTTATAATGAAATAAATAGTTTATTCACCTTTGTTCTAATGACTTATTAACTTTATTAACCTATATAAACCATATTAAATCTACCTAATATAATATAACACTATAATACTTTAAACCATACTTATAATATTACCTATCTAAACTACCTGATATTACTAATTTTATTTATGCTATATGTACTCCAAGTTTATATAGAATCAGCTTAATTAAGATTGACTATAAACTAGTCCATCTGTTTATAGAGCAGCTATATTATACATTACTATAGTTTATATAATATATGCTTTATTTATTATCATTACTCACTAGAATAGTTACTCAGGTCTGTTGCTAGTTGTCATACCATAGTACATAGGTAGTATGATCGGATATCAGAGTAGTTAACTATTAGATACTCATATATAGCTATAAACTACCTACTTACTTAATGTATTATATTACGAGAGTGAGGGTTATAGTGATTGTCTGATGATATTCAATCCACTATACTATATACACGCAGAAACCTAGGTTTAATTTGACTGGATATATATTTATTATACTACTGTAGATCACTAATTATAAATACATCTACAACAACTCTACGCTAATTTCATACATAATATGGGCGTATGATATAGTATAATAATTATGATTATATACACTTACTATATATATAGCATCCATACATTACCTAATTTATTTATCATTTACATTAACCTCCAGGAAAATATAACTATATCTGAATACATAAGTAGTCACTAGACTACGCTGCCGTAGATGAGACTTAGGAGCGCAGATCCCAATATTACGATGACCTACATAAATACTACACTGTTCAAGCAATATGATTGACGAGGGTCGTCGCCTCATGAGTGAGGTACTTACTGTAATCTACTAGTATTCACTGTTAGGTGCACTAGACTATACATACTGTATATATCACTAATTAATACTAAATATACTTTTAAATATATAATATTATACTATTAAGTATACATTACTTTCAAAAATTGGCGCTATTCTCTCATACCCCTCACAGAGTATCACCATATCAATATAGTATAGGTAGGTTGGTAATGATTAGTACTATTATACTATGTCAACAGAGTAGTTAAAGTAAGTCACTTACTATTATATATTCACTTTCACTTAAGTAGTCATCTTCCACCAAACCACACTACTTAGATTATCATGAACCCCTGTTCAATTATTCTTATGATACAATCACTTCCATTACGACAATAGAGCATTACTAATATGACACGTAATAGGATAGTAATATAAAAAAAGAATTAACACATAAGCGAAGTATTGAGAAGCAAGACAAAAAGGTCTATATTAAATGTAACTATGAGTGGGTATTGAGATATGACGATCGCAATATGAATGAATCTAGAATTTCTAGCTCTTCGCGTGAACGACGACATTCCACAGCTCATTAAGCGTAATGCTACATTACTATAGGCGGACAAGAATCGCACGTACCAGTTGTACATTCCGATAAAGTATACATGCATTTGTAGAACACTAGGACTATATTACGATGTCCAAAGTTACACTGAAAGTCTGTACAACACCTATTGAAACGTAACAGTCAGTAAATAAGTCAATGAGTGATGTACAAAATAGAGAAAGGAGGAGATACAATAGTTCAATTCATATGTAGCAGTGGCACACATGCTCTAGATACTGAAAGTAGAGACGAAGTGATATAAAATAATTGTATAAGCTTATAAGCATCAGCAACATAGGTACTCAGTAAGCGAGTTTGATGGTGTTGTTTTGAGACATATAGAACGACAGACAGCGTAAGTTTCAATACTGCTAGTGTGTAATGCCTCAAAGCATAGAATGTTCCCTAATGAGCGAAATCATAAAACAATATAAAAGATGAAATAGTGTTCTAAGTGTGATTATATCACGATGACAACGAGTAGCGATGCGCACTTCAGTAGTAGCGCAGAAATGCGAAGTCTATGTAACTCTGGTTTCTTGCCACTAACTCTGAACTACCTCTACATACATATGCAGAAAGGTGACATTCAAGGCGGTCACTGCTGTACGTAGACTCGTACTAAAGTATATATACTCTTCAACATCAGTTTCTTCGTGATAGTTCTTTCGTATTGTGTTATGAAATGAGAGATATGTCTACTACGGTAATATGCCAAAGGTTCACACAGTATATACTTGCTACTCATAATCCGAGCATATTTAATAGAACAATTAGGCACACAGCGAACAATGATATATAGTGTGCATCACCAGTGGCCAGTATAAGATAAGTCGGAGACCTCATGCAGTAGTTGCGCGGTCTATAATATTTTCGAGGTCCGTATCATACGAGAACCATATTTCGTGTTCTGTCTACCTAGAGCATAAATGACGAAGATCTCTATTCTCTTATCTTCTATATTTGCATAGCCATAACCTCCAGTGCAAGGGCATTAAACATTGTATTCGGCCATCCAGCATATATCCAGAATAGAGGAGAAATGATCAACTAGAGTATATAACTTCTAAGTCGAGAGTCGAATAACACGATAAGCATAGCTTATACTATATAAACCTATTATACTATAAATAAGATAAGGATATAAACAAGTATATAAAATGATAAATCCTGAATAATATTGATATAAATGTATTATTACTGAGCACATATTATAGTATTAAGTATGACATGGACATATGTCGAAGCTATAGGTCCGTCGTCCGTCCTCCATAACCATCCAACGACTGTCACACCTCTGCTATTCCTAACCATTACTCCCCTATAGTTACCAGGAACTCACCCTACTAATAAAATAACAGTGTAACGAATACGTAGCATGAACTCCCCATCAAACGATTTGTTATCCGCCAAACGAGGGACCGGACACAGGCACCTGCCTGCACTCGATCGTTAAAAAAGAAACAGCTACACAATCATCAACACCCACATGCACGACGACTGTATGTCATTACGATCAAAAGGTCCACGAACATTAAAAAACACGTCACTCGATGACTAATTTCAAAAAGACTCACTGTGAACGCTCTCTCGCTATTTGTCCTATTCGTGGCGGTTGATGATGCTTTCAACTGCTAACTCACTTCCGTAGCAAGCTACAAACCATAAAAAATAATTATGCTGAACAAATACTAGGTCTATAATTCCTAAAGAAGAAAATAGGATTAATATGGGGAAAGAAAAACAAGGATTCAAGCGATTGTCATGTTCCATTTACGAGGACGGAATAGAAAGTCCTCAAACCTTTCCCCTTCATATGACAGCAACACTCACAATCATAGACCCTGTTAGGTACTGATCCACCCAAATTCATTCAAGGGTACTAGTAATGTCACCTCCAGCGACACGAAGATCTCTGAGAAAATTAGGTTAATAAGGGGGCTATGGAAAATTTAGATATGTAATCATTGGACATACTCCAATCTAGTCACAGTAGAGTGCGCTCAAACATTATAGCTAACGAATGTAGTGGAATAAGCACTCCATATTAGTTTTTAGCTTTTTATAATTCAACAATAAAGAATTAGAAGAGAAGGGATCCCAATTAAGAGATTGAGTGATATAGGATTATAGTCAGTATTTCAGATGAAAGAATTGCTAACATTTGTACATTGCTTGATTATGCTATCAGATCTCATCGTAGAGGAAAGATTCCTCACATCCCATGGACTTTCGTAATAGCGATTTAGCTAGACTCTATAGTTCTGGTAAATTTAACAATAATAGACGTTCACAACATGGAATTTGAATTCGTAGCTATAGACAGATGACATTGATCATGCTGTCAAGCTACGTACTTAATCACTAGTTGCGACCCTCAGACAAGATAACAGCTGACAGGTTCTCTATGGCTATGAGAATAATGCGTATGCTGAGATAGGTGCGAAAGTAAAATTCTATAAATTTACATAGCTACGTCTATGCTGCAAGTTCTGACCCTGCGTAGACTGTATAATCTAGCATGTGTTGAGTGATGGAGCGTCCCCTATCTCCGGTAATCCTGTCCCCGACCTTCACATGATCAGGTGCAATGCTTTCTGGAGGCCTTGAGGGTGTAAGAGGGTTGTAAGGGCAGTGGCCATAAAGGAGATGATCCTATGTCATGCGGAAGACGTGAGAGAGGCACAGCATAGACACACACACGGTATCGTATTTCATAGCCACTGAGGAGGACGCTGACGTGAGGGCACTTGCAACACAAGATGATATATTTTCTACTCGTTCGTCCGTCGAAAGGGGCTGGCACTTGCAATGACAACCGAAGAGGATTTGTTTTTGAATTACATAGACCAGTTACTGTGTAAGGACGCTCCGTCGTGACTTCGAACAATAGTTATGCTAAATGCATGTTCATCAATAGCACGAAATCCATTTGTGATGATCACCATGCATATTGGCTATGCATCTCCACAGTATAGTTTTACGAATGACAGAGATATAGATCCTGCAGACACAGTCTGCACCTATGTTACAGATTGTAGTGGTACTACATATGCTACTGAGGCTGGCTGAAACACGACCGAGGAAGATTGCCCACATATATAGGTCACTATTGGCTATATTAGATCTCACGTAACACAAGCTACTATTGATAAGATTCACAACATAAACATAGGAGCGGATGCCACACAAAATATCTGAGAGATTGAGCTGTGTAAGGAGTGATGAGTAGCAAATGAAGGTTGATGCGCAGAATAGAGTCGAGATGAAAGATGAGGTATGTGACACTGTATTGAGATCAATCTGAGGAGCCGCAGTGCATTCATCAGACAATGTGGAACGAGATGATGTCCGCACAATATGATATTGCAGAAACTGCAGTGTGAGCGCTACTATATGTGCTGTTAAGTGCCGCTGTCATTATGTACTAGAAGTGATATTAATAGAGATCATTAGACACGTGAAGCCGTTTCTAAATTGTTGCAGTGATGATAGACAAAATGTGCTGAGTCAGACTCGAGTTAGGAGCGATCAAAGTAGAGAAGCAGAATGATGAGAGGATCATCCATATAAAGTAGTTAAAGATGATCTAGATGTATAACTATGTATGCAGTCGGATGCTATGATGTAGTGAATTTCTATATAGTTAACAAGTGTCACGGCGAATGTTAACGCTGAGGAATTAACTACAGTGATAAAAGTTATCAGTACAGTAAGATGTTATGTACCACGAAGTAGTGCGATATAGGAGATTGTGGCTATAGAGTTCTAGATGTTGACCAAGTAGCAGATGAGTAATAGGTAGTACATATAAGAACAGGTGAATTCTAGAGAAAGTGGATAAGTGCAGTGTTTGGGGATTTGGGTTTGTGAGGACGCACAGCCTATGGAATATATATCATATATAAGATGCTAGAATCGTAAATATTATATTGAAATTACGTATTACAAATATACCAATGACAATGAAGTAGATATGACAGATATGAGTCACTCTACTAATAAGTATGCGTTATCACAGTATTTACACGTCAGTTGATCAGCAATCTTTGACGGCCTCTAGTGCTTATAGAGAGAGCAACATGCAGATACTTTGCTGGAGAGACTGTCGTCAATGAGATGGAGGAGTACAACGAAGGTGATTGGTATGGTCTAGTATTTTGACGATAAACAGTCTATGTGGATGATGTTGCGAACTGCAGAGTGAGGAATAAATACCTGCTCAAAAGTCGATATCTCTTAAACGGAACAATGACATCATCATGATGACTAGTCGTGACAAATACGCATTGCTGCTAAAGCATCTACCCTATATTAATACTATACATGACTTATAATATAATCTATTCATGGTAGACCACAAGATAAGTAAGACCAGGGATCACAATATGAAAAATTAATAAACGACAATTGCTTCTACTAGATGTGAAGATGAAACCTAGTTTCGTATCGGATTAATAGATCACGGTGTTCAATCTACATTGCAAATGAGCTCTGACTGAGCAGGAAGGTTTCTTATTATGTGAACTCACTAGTCACAATTTATAGTAGAGAACATTGGACTTATTAACTATACAATTGGTTTGGTGCCTATCATATTAGTCACCACAGAAGTCTTCACGTTTGACAATGTCTATAGGACTCAGTGACGCGAGGATATGATTTAGTGGTTATGACAATCAAACTTGTGGGAGAGCCTCTCTATGTATAGAATGCTGATGCTGCGGCAGAGAGACGGGCCTGCAATGTCACTGCTTGAGACTCACTCTGCGATTCCCCTCCCACCTGACCTGAGAAACCGTACTCCGCTTTTCTGGACGAGGCCGGACCTGGTCACTATCACTACAGCTGATAGCTGTAATCTACTACAGGTAGCAAGTAGGCTGAGTGAATGTGATGTCTGCTCTGAATGTATGTGCGTCGCATGCTGGAAAGTAAAATCTAACGAATACAAGGTGCCTGCTATTGCAGAGTTAAGCGAGAGAATGCACGTTCAAATCAGAGAACTGTATAGCTAGTAGATTGAAGTGTTTAATCTCTAGATAATGGACCTAAATCTACTAGTGTGGCAACTTGGTCTAGCGGGTAACTACTACTTGATTGCAATGCAGATAAGATAATATGGATGGTCACAAATACCATATGATAGTAGTTAGTAGAGCATTCTAGCATGATGGAAGCAGTGCATGTGCAGAACACTTGAGAACAGAGTTTATCTTTAAACAGTGTACATATGGGACTAAGAATCCATGTTTGTCTCAGGGGCTGAGCTTTCCTGAAGACTCTCGCCAGCCATAGTTAGCCCACCCTGTTCGTAAGACAGAATCTAAGCGTACGCGTATACTAGCAGACGTGAGTTGAGGCAAGTGTCAGTACTTCTGGTTAGATACACAGCTCAGGTAAAGCTACCGTACATTGGAGCTCCTGGTAGAGTATTATGCGACTCAATAGTCAGTCGTCGAATAGATCTCACGTGACTAATACTACTTAGGGCTGATCCATCTAGCATCGACAAACATTCAACACTAGCGGTAGCGCCATAGTTAGGTTAAAAAGCTCAGAGACACTCTCAGAAGCGGCCGCAAGTGTTGAAGGCACAGCACGTATAGTTCAGTGCATTGCCCAAGCTCCAGATCGGCCATACACTCTCTACAGGCACTGCAAAACCTTCAGTATGATGATATACTCTCTGTGACTGAGTATAGTCATCCACTGATCACTGGTGAGTATGAACTGCGCTACCTACACAGACCAGAATAATATTTATATGACTATGTTAGTTCTCTTGACATAGAACATTCACAGTGTGGAGTAACTATATGTCTGAGCACGCATCATATTTCTTATTGGTTAGGAAAGACGTGGTCTCTAAGAAAGCTTCACAGAACACATGACAGACAATTTACTTTCGCGAAGCCAACTTGTGGACTTCACTCTATATGCACCCTGCCCATAGACCGCCAGAGAGTTAAGACAAGTGACACCGCCACGTTATGGAGGTTTGCGACTCGCTTGCAGCTAACCTAGTGGACTGCTTCTATCCTACACCAAAAAGGACCTGCAACTACTATCGAGTGGGCGCATAATGCTATCGGCTGTAGTGGCGGACTCCACACAATGTTTTCCCAACTTAGCGCCCTTCATTCAGGTGGCAAGTACGATGAAGGTATGTTATTTTATCAGATCCGAGCTTCTCCCCCCTTTCGGCGAGCATGCCACCCTTTCAAATACTCCCCCATGCTCCAAAGATCACTCCGATAGCGCTCAGAGCAGAGATGTATGGGAATCGAAACAACCACTCACGGCGTATTAAATATTTAGACGCGTAATACCAGTCTGAACCGCTCATTCGCAGTAAGGCAACGCATCATGTACTACATTAATCTCAATGTGATGCATCTGCGAGACACTTGTAAGTAGTTGATAGCCACCTAAATGAATTTAAAAGTAATTCTAATGTAATAATAATCAATTACCTATCTATTTTGAAGTATTCTAAAATATTTTCTAAAAACGTTCAATACGCATGGAAGGCATCGCTCATATACTCATTTAAAAAAAACAAACTATGTACTGAGTCTCAAACTCAATCTCAAATTAAATACTTATCTTTCTGAATTTTTTCACCTGTGTAAGTAGCTCCGTCATATCTGATTCCTATGGCCTCAACAGTCCCTTCATTCCCAGAAAACGAATGTTGCTTTCGATACGCACACCGGGAGTTGAGCCGTATAGTGCGTCAGGAGCTCCTTCTAAGCAGGCACCTAGTAGACCTCATGGACGGCCACGCTTGCGTACACTGTCACTCTCCCCCCCTTCTCGCAAACTCACTGGAGCGAACCGTCGCTTGCTAAGACCTTTCTTAATAAGTGGACGTCTATGCGAGAGTGATGCGGATGGAGAAGAGACTAATTAGTAAAGAGCATCCCGCCTAGGCATGGCCTTAAGTCATAAATATAAACTTATAAAAAGCTAAGCAATTGCTTATTTAATATTTTGATATTCTTTTAATTCAATTCTTTTGCATAATCTATTAAATGTGTAATAGAACATAGTGAAGTCTAAACTGACTTATAAACAAGAGCGTTTCAAAACTCTCTGATAAACTACTTCATGACATGAGCAACACCAGCTTAGTTGTTGTAGAAGCTTATCCCTAAATTTATTGTAATTAATATATTAAATCTTACACTAACTTAAATTTAAATGACGCTGCTTGAACGGTCGGACTTTGTCTGTGGCGCTGTCAGGTAAAGCGAACCCTGTATCTTACCCCTTTGAAGGCAGTAGTTGGTTTCTATACAACAGAGATGGACATTGCCTTTGGCTATAAATTCTAGTTTCCCTATTGTGTCCCCTGGTACGTGATGTCAGTCTGTGTTCCTAACCAATAAAGAAATCTTAACGAGACGTACTAAGTTCTTCAATAATAGATGTTTATCAAATATTTTGTAATTAATTGCATCCCTGTTCATGTCTCACTATTAACGAATCGCTTTCTACATAAACATTCCCTTACACTCCTTCAGCGCCTCTCCTCCCTAGCTTGTAATTTAATCGCCAAATATCAGGAAATCCATCCTTGCGTTTGCTCACATACTATTGCACTCTTTTCATCTCTGCCTTATCGAAATTATCCCATGGTTCCGCAGTAAATATATTTTTCGAATGTATAAAAGAAAGCGAAATAAATAGGAAGTTGTTTCTAATTCTTCCTTATTATAGCGAATTTGATCGTAGTCTACGATAATACTTTCTAATATATACTTTTAAGGGTAATGTATCAACATCAGACTATTAGAGAGAGAAACTTCAATTATATAAAAACGTTAATCATTGCTTAGCTTATATGTAATTTTATATGATGATATTAACTTGTTACATGGTTTACTTTTTATAGTCTTTACCTAGACTTTTTATCAATACTTTCTATCTAGTACAATCACTATCTGTTACGATTCTTCTATTAGTACTCACCCCTTGTGAGGTTTCCGCGGCAGCTTTTCCAACCACTATTGCATTTACTAGCCTCTTCAAGATTCTACTCAAGAGTTGATTTATGGAACTAACACATTAGCTTTTCAAACATCCTGGGGGGACGCATCCTAATTTCCGTTTTGCTTTCTTACTTTGGTCTCTCCATCTTGGCTTTAGGGTGATGACCTCTATATCAGCAACCCCGTATTCCTCATCGTCTTCCATCACTTATCTTCAAGTGTATCTATTTGGTTTTGAGCAGTGAACACCCTGAGGATTGAAGCAAGTAAGACCTGAATCTTTTGGCATTGTCCACTAATGTCACAGCTGCCTTTCTAATACTTTATTTAAATGGGAGCTGCTCCTTGAACTAGAATCTACACTATCTGCCCACTCGGCAAAGACCAGGCTGGATTTCTGACAGATTCATCTTTCATCGTATAATAAACAACACTTCCTCAGTACCCTATAATGTCATGCAATTACTTTATCTCACTTTTTGGATTATTTAATTATTTACACACTAACTGGGTAGAGTTTAATGTTTGAGTCACTTCTATATTCTAATTATGATATATTCAATTACAATTTTCAGCTCATCATCATGACTTTAGAAACTAATAAATCTACATTAATTATTAATATAAACAATGTTATTTATTATGAAGGTACGCCATCATATTATACTAGTAATTATCATTAATATAATATATAATAACTATATATATATATTATATAAGATTATATTAACTATTATTAGTAGGGAGAATACCAAATAAGTGTAGCTCACTATTAATATAAGCATACTATATATGAGTAACAATATTGATAGACTAATTCATCATCTATATATTATATATTTATTTATAATATATATAATATATATATACGTTACACATCATTTTCTGATGAATTGACCTTAATATACATAAATAGTAGTTATAATATATATGTACACATACGACTCATATACCTTTATTATGTATTATATGAATCTATACATATACTACCTACTTATTCATTAGATATAAACCTACATTTGCAATGTTGCACTCTCTATCTCGTACTTAATACTACTATATATATATATAAATATATTAATTTTTATAATATATATGTTACTAGCTAATTATTACTTAGTACTAGTCTACTAATCAGTACATTAGTAATTATAAATTATACTCCGCTTTAAAATTAAACTATAGTTAATCATATATTGTAGTTACGATTCGAAGACTAGATTAACTAACAATTAATGATACATGGGAAACAAGAACATACACAAAGGAATTTGAATTAAACTGGCGTGTGTTAAAAATCTATTGTATCGCAAAGGCTTTCGCTGGGTTACATTCGTTTCTTAGCTTTATGATACATAAACAAATATGACTGTGAATCTCCTAAGTACAGTCGTGTGTACTGGTCGTAAGCCGTAGTAGTATCAAGTAACTATAGACTCGAAAAATAATTTAACTCTATATAACATGACAGCATTATCGTTACTGTCTACTACCTTAGAACTCCAGAATTATAACGCCATTTTTTCTCACCTATCCTAATCTTATAAAACACCCGTTTTCCTGAAAGCTGACTTGTCAAACGGGAAGAACGGAGTTACGGGTCGACTTAATTACATTTTAAACACATAAAAAATCTTCCATTAATGCACATGAAACGAAGATATGCATCCGATACGGCGGAAAAAATGCAGGCGTATAGCAGTCATTTGGCTTGTCCGACATTATTATGACAAACTAAATATATTTAGTTCAGCACGCTATTACACCTTTCTTCAATCACCGGCTAAAGAAGTCGTATATAAGTACGGCGAGTAAAACGCCGATGGTTCTAGCCGTAATTAATCCTAAAAATGCTTCCCTAGCTCAGAACACAATCGTTGTCGCCGCATTCACTATGGGTATTGCTTGTTCAATTTTCTATTGCTATGCTTGACTCGTAATTCGAAGCAGCCCTAGTCTTACCTGTACATCGTTCCTGCCCCTACTTCACAATTCCAATATAGCATTTTATTATCATCCTATAGTTAATACAGTCAAAATAGGAGAAAAGATTTGCCTTTGAATGTTTACAAAAACTCAATATGCGTATGGAGATTATCTTGCAGTATTCCCTTTCAAGTTAGAAGTTACTATACTTACCTTCTGTTTATATTCATTTAACAACCGATATAATTCTACGGAGTAGCTAGGCGAATAGTGACTAGCATTACTTGGTGATCTATTATTTATAAGAAGTCAAGACTAAATGATATACTTGAGTTATTTTTTCTGTCTGACCTAATTCCTACAAATGTTCTACACATTTCCAAACAGCCATAAGTCTATTTTTTAATTAGTTACTAAGTCACATATTCAGAGACACCAGCAGAGACTAAGTGAATATTCTAATGACTCTTCTAATTACTATATATAGCATGAATCATAATCTATCCCACATCTAAGTAGATGACTAAACGTCATGAATGCATTAATAATTGCATTGTCGAGCACCAGATAGTTTAGTTTACTCACTTACTAACTTCTTATTTAACTCGAAACTTGAGCGGTAAAATATACAACAATTTCTGTTTAATTGGACGCCAACACTATTTCCCTATTACTTCAATTTATCTAATGAAGAGATTCATATAAAGCGAGAGAAACTTAATTTAGGACCTTAATAACTCATCATTCGTTGCGGTTATATAACTTTCTCATGACACACTCACGTCGTTAAGTACCCAATTCTATTGATGACCACCAGGACCGTGGCATCAAATATGTTCATGTTCTGCCGTTAATTTGTTGTGCACTATTAAGCCCATAATTTTATACCCCCTTCTAAATTCTACCACCACCACCCGATTGCTACTTATGACCTCCAGACGAAGACCATCTATATTTATAAAACTAAAGAGTCACCCTTGAATAAGTAATGTATTATAAGATAAATCTAATCTTACTAGTGCGTTGTTTGTTTACGTATCGTTCCCGTGTGTGACATCCCAGTTTTACGCCTCTAGCAACTAGGTCGACATAGCTCAACCGTCCCATGATATAATCAAAGAAACAATGCAAATGATAGTAACGTATGTCCTAATGTTGAAGAAACCTCTGACAGCAGTGTACCTTCAACATCGCTTAGGATTGGTGCAGAGTTATTGTTGAACACGTATCCCTCTTTTGTTGTTAGGAACTTAATACGAACACACGTAGCGATGTATATCTGATTTGCAGGACGAATTTTCAAAATCTTCAATAATTTTTAGTTGAGGCTTAGTTAAGATTTTAGACACCACATGGACGAAGTTGAGATTACCATAAAGCAGAATTGTGCTTTTTATAGGCTGACCCCTATTCACATAAAATAAACCACTCACCGGTCGCATCTTGGTCTCTGGACAGTGAATCCGATGATGCATTCATATGTAAATTACGATGCAATAAGTGAAAATGAAACACGGAATATAGTATGGCGCATTAATCGGGTTGAAAATAGTTCTTAACGTGAAGTACTGCTACCTTTGATGTTAGTGGACACCTAATATGGCAAGACTTTAGGTAGTACCGTCACCACCGTCAAGGAATAACACTACTTATAGGTAATCAACTGTATTTTCGCGAAAGTGTCAGTGTTCTAAGCGGGCGGGCATCCTTTTTTTTTTTAATGTCTGAATAAAGTCAAACGGTTCATTAGGATTCATTACTGATGTATAGGCACTGATGATTCCAGGCTTAACATAAAAGAAATAATGATTCATTAGTCTGATGTTTTGGCACTGATGATTCCAAGCTTAACTATAAAGTAGTGAATCAATAGGCTGATTCATTAGTGATGAGTTCCAGGCTTAAGTTAATTGTTTGAAGATTATGACGATTAATTATTTAGTATTGTAAGTATCTAATTCTGGTGGGCTCTATAGCACGCATTTGGTGTTAATCTGACCCGTGCGTATGGGTCCTTATTTGGTTTGGTCGCTCGATGCTCCTCTGGCACATGATTTAAGCAAATGCCTCCAGTCATACCCCATTTGAGAGAATCAATGGCAGATGGGCGACATTTTTAGCTGCTTTGAGTAGGGGTTAATGATTGACCAGGCGTGATCGGCCCAGCAGCCTTATCAACTCTTCAAAGCATTGGGGTTTGGTGAGCACGGGTACGTTCGAATCTCGGTCGCTATCGACCAATAGATGACGTACAAATTAGGTCAACTAGCATCTGCCAGTTGTCACATAATTATCATTTATTTTAACATTCTCAGTGCACAGTAACGTTGGTTCTTATACTGCTCGTAACACTGGTGAAATGACAGTCATCTATACATTTTTTTATATTTTGATTTTCGTGAGTTTAGTATTCTGAAAATTAGATATAAAAAATGAACACCTAGATACTGAGACGAATGATACTAGTAACATAATTTATATTCTTTAGTGTCTTATCGAATTCGGACTTCTAGGGGCAAAGCTTACTGTGGAAGCGGTAGTTGTGTTCGAAAAGAGTAAGTGTAGTTTCCGAATATTGAACAAATAGTTCATAATCCCCGGCTTATACCCAGATACGCTTAGCTAATAGGGTCGTGGAAGAGACTTCAGATTATCGTACAATAAGATGGGGGAAAGGACGTCGAGACATCGACTCACGGAATCGATACAGACCCTATTTAATGGGGACTCTGTATCTATTGCTATGAGGGCCACTGGTCTCTGTATACACACTTAAGACTCTATTTTAAGAAGCAATCACCTAACCCGCTACGGCCATGTGATTTTAAATGGTAGCCCTTAGTGAATATATGATTCCATTATTACTAGAGTGGAAAAATGTTTTGACTAGTAACATTAGCTATACTAGTTTAACATGATAGTAGTCGCAATTATATGACCTCTACATTGAGAACAGCTGGCAATATATATTAAACAACCTCAAATAATGTTAATTCAAAATTAGCCAGTCTCA
>JABUQX010089519.1:85000-101193 GCA_015478945.1 Trachelipus rathkii | reverse complement strand
ATATATATATATATATATATATAATATATATTATATATAGTATATATATTTATATATAAAGTATATATATATTATATATGGCATCGCATTACTCAAAACAAGCAACTTCGTACCAGTTTTCTCTGTTACTGAAAAAAAGTGACCGTTACAGTTTCTCCCGTTTCTTCCTATCGAAATGTAACGGAATTTTCTTTTGAGTATACAAAAAAATTATCTAAGTTAAAAAAGATTGCATCTAGCCCGACTGTACAAGCCCTGAAAATTGCAAATAATAATAACCAGAAGAAAAAAAATATCAACTTTTTCACTTTTCCAAAATTCAAATGTTTTGAAAAAGTGAAAATATTAAGATATTTTTTTCTTACTTGTCCGATCAACATCTAAATTTTCATCCTTTGTGCAGTCGGGCTAGATGCATCTTTTTTTACTTAGATAATGTTTTGTATACTCAAAAGACAAAATTTTGAAAAATCTTTCAATTTTTTTTTTTTAAAATTTGTTTCCAAGAACAAATTCAAAACTAATGCATATACAAAGATATTATCTAAGTAAAAAATGTGCATCTCTTGCGACTACATATGCCCTGAAAATTTCATCCACTTCGCACGAAACAGAAAAAAAAAATTATCCCGCTAATTTTTCATTTTACAAACAATCCCAAAAAAAAAGTGTGTTTGAAATGTGACAACCACTGAGCACCAAACTCCACAAAAATCGAAAAGAGTAACTTCATTAATAATTAGTAGGTTAATGGGCCCCATCTATGCAGTTAATAATTTCAGTTCTGAAGTCCATCTCTGAAAAAATTCTGGAACAGCTTGAAACTACTATCCAGAATAGCATCAAAAAACCACTGGGACATTTTGAAAAATTTGAAAATTCTTGATGTAGAAGAATGAACCACAGACGACTAGCAAATACCAAACCCGACTCACAACACGTGCACGATTTCCTACTAAGCACGAGGACGAATACAAAAGCGCTAATAATCAAGCTCTATGGTGTTGAATGATATAGGGCTCAACAATCGCGACCTGTAACACTATTCCTAATTATCTATAAGGTCCATTTCTTCCAGGCGGCGCGAACACATTGAGGTTTAGCTAAACCGAAAACAATGGTGTCTTCCTCTATCTAACACACCATGCCGTAAACGAATAACAGACACATATACAACTATCATTAACGAAAGCTTACAGAACATCTAACAACAGTTAATACGTAGCTAACATCGCCAAGCCAAAACCTACCTAACCCTGCTTTTTTATCCCATTATCTATATTCGCATTCAATGCTATTAACATTAGCTTATTATTTTAACAAAAGCCACCTAACAAAAAAAAATTTATGATAACCTAACCTATCTATCACACTGCTCAACGAATTATCTTTAGCATAACAAAGTTTTAACATCATTAAAGCTAACATAACATTAGCTGAGCTAAGAACATAACGTGCCATAACATACCTAATATACCTTACGTACGAATGAACTGCTTTCATTCAAAGTTTCAACTTTCCAACAGATGTTAACATATCAATCTCAATCATTGCAAACATATTATTATTATTATTATTATTATTATTATTATTATTATTATTATTATTATTATTATTATTATTATTATTATTATTATTATTATTATTATTATTATTATTACTTATTAATTATTAATTAATCTCATTATTATTATTCAAACACCAAAACAATATTATTATTCACTTATGATTAATAGTATTATTACTTTATAATATTATTATTATATTATATTAAATCTCATTACTTATTATTATTTATCCTATTATATAATTTTATTAATTAATTATACTTCATTTATTATCTATTCATTCCTTAAGTAACTTAATTATTATATTTAGATTTATATCATTATTATTATTTATTATCATCAGTATTAATACATTCTATATAATTAATCATATTTCAATTGAATTTATCTCATTTCTCCTAGACTTACAGAAACACCAAATATATGCATATAGAACAACACTTCGACTGTCAGAGACCAATAACTAACACAATATATTAAACCGGCCCTACAATATCGTTATCATAACAGTCAGAAATAAAACATTCAAGCAATTTAATCTACACATGATCCATCCTGAAGACAACACGGACATCGTTAAACCAATCGTAACTGAGAAGCTCTGTCATTTCTATGACGTCACCTGTAGGCCACAATGATAGAAGACCATAGGTAACATGTCTATGGCACGGTAAGCCATATCTCATTTGATGAATATACGATATTGTGGTTATATTTGGTTGTTTTTTACTATGCTTCTTGCACTTTTATTTCAGGGGAGAGGTGTTATCCTTCTCTCCAATATGCAATGCGCACGCAGATGTTTACCCAAAACGAATGTCAACTAAAGTCATTGCAGACCTTCTGGCACAGTCCAATTATAAGTCGAAACACGCGACCCAACGCATCCCGCAAGCGCTAGCGAGCGAATAATCATAGCTGATAGCTTACATGCACTACTACGACGACGGATCTTCTCCAAGCGCTAAATCATTACAGTTCTGATAATATACATACAGTATACCCCGCTCGTCAAACGCAGACCACTCATGGAGAACCACCACTCCTATTGGGGCAATACTACAGAACTGAAAAACGTCAGACCAGTGAATACTAAATGATAACTAGACAATTTAAGAAGAATCCAACAATTATAGCCACCATACTGAAACATACCTCACCCCCCACACTCATTCAACAATAACAACTACATGAACATAATAATAATTGAAATTTAAGAATGCACGATATCTCCACACTAATTCACACGAGCTCAATTTAATACGAACTCTACACTATGCACAAATCCACGGACTACTAATTCACTCGGAGCGTCATACAATAGATAATAATCAACTTCAATTAATACTCACATTATAAACTAACACGTGTTCAACTTACAACGCACGACAATGCACATAAGCTTAATAAATCAACAACTCAAGACCCAAGAGATCATCAACACTAACCCTACGATCATTCGTAAAGATTAATTAATGAAATGTAAATAATCGAACTAAATTCTAAAATCAACACATAATAATTCAAATGCAGATACATCACGTCATATACTCACACTCCAGCGCAATACCACATAATCAGCCACTAACATAAGAGACACTACTAGTCAATATTACAATACGACCCATCTCCCTTCCAATATTACCCGCCTGATCGCATACCCCGGAGCCAAAAAACATCACCATCCCATCGAACCAAATAGACTGCCCAAACTAATCTACAGACCAATCAGTCTACTAATAGAATACATAATGCTATTACTACGCATAACTACGATAATAATTCACATAAGTTCATCGAATAATAATCGAGATCCAATAATAATAATAATCAATAATAATAATAAAATAATAATAATAATAACACACTAACTAATAATAAATAATAACTATAATTAATTAATAATAATAATAATATACATAAATATATATATGGAATAATTTAATAATAACTAATAATAATAATATCATAATTAAATAATTAATAACTTTAATAATAAAAACTAAACTAACAATAACTAACTAATAATAATAATAATTAATACTAGATCAATACAATAAATAACTGAAATATGACATATAAATCAGTCCCACAACTACCTGCATAAATAATCTGAAGTCTAATGAACTAAGAACATAATAATCTCAACTATAATACACATAAAATAATAAATAATCAATCATAATACTAATAATAATTAATAATAATACTTAAAAAATAAACTAGAAAAAAGCTTAAGAAAATATATAATAACAATGAATAATTAATAATAATAATAATAATAAGAAAATACTATAATACTCGAAATTAATAATAATAATAAATACAATCAATAACTTAATATAGATTAATTAATACCGTCACAACATATAAATCGCCGTAATTATTCAAGATTATTCACACACTCCAGAACCACACTCATGAATACACACTGTCCTGCATATAGAGACTAATACATACCTATAAATACACATCGACTAATAACAGAATTCATGCATATAGGAGGAGGATACGCTGGCAGAGAATTAACATATAATCCCGAGAATTACAATGAATAAAATTACAAACATGAATACATCTATCATAGTACCAATCTAAATACCACGATGACGAACCACATAAACTACCTAATCACGTAACATCACACAAACATATCGAGCATACGATCACCACGAGATATCACAATATCCTATAATTATATCAATAATAATAATAATAATAATAATCTGCTGTACCGCATCCTCATGAACAATTATGATCACATCCTCTGATTAGATATCGTACACACACTCTACCACAACTCACACTCTCGAATATCTGAGAGTAATCCACTATAGACCTCACACTAATAATATATGACACATATGAGAGTGATATACGACACTCAATACTCGTCACTAATAAGCACGTGCTAGAAGTACAATATAATAAGTCTACTATACATAATCGCTAAGAGTAATGCATAATACTCACTGCATATAATATAATCAGATACATCTATATATGATATATCACTAAGACTCACTCACAGATATGTACAGACACTACACTGAGATGCACACTCATACGGAAATAATAATACAATGAGCACACACTCTCACAGACATCTAGATATAGTATTCACATCAAATACGATATACTACGAATATAATTATATATAGTGGACGTCATACATCCACACAAATATAATCCAACCACAAATCATGATATCATCTATCACACATCTCTTACAGACTAGTCGAACTATCACAGACCCAACTACATATACAACCATGAAGCTATAAGTATCACGAGAGTGAGTGAGATACACTCACGTGAGAGAATAATGATCATGAAGCTATCACACTGAAACATAACTAGAATAACTAAATATCTACACTAGCACATCACAAATACACAACAAACACACTATAGATGGAGATAGATAAGCACTAATCACTCATCACGAATATACACTCGAGTCTATAGACTCACAAGAGAGTAGAAATGAACAATGATACGTATCTCACATCAAAACTCGATATAAGTATATACACACTCATAGAGCACGATCATGATAGACATATATATATATATAATATACTCATCACAACTGATATATATTACACTCACATATAACACTTATCACTAAAGATAGATGACACTCTAGATGGACACGTGTACATAACACTCACATATCTATACATAATAATATATAATAGTATATACAAAACAACTATACATATATTTACACTCATACTGACTAATAGATCACTATAACCACTACATAATCGTAAAAAATCACACATATAGATAACATATATCTAACGATATAAAATCATATACGAACGAGTAAAGATAAAATTCAATAATGTCAATGCTCACTATATATAACTGAATACTAACTATCCACATAATCTAAACTCATATATCTAAAAGATATGGTAAGAAACGCACAGTCAACAGATAGAGCACATTAATATCATATATGAAGCATATCATCACATTCTATATATTACACACATACGTATAATTCACCGCAGATAGAACTATAATAAATACACATAATTATATATATCACTCCACATATCATATCACATCTCACCATCATCACCACATCACACACTAGTCACTACTGTATAAATCACAAATCACACATACGAATTATAATGAACTCGAACTATAGCGATAAATCAATACACACTATACACTCACTCTCACAGAGAAGTGCAATAACATACATCACACATAAGACTCACATCAACTATATAAATAATAGATCTTAATTATATAATGAATGACCCATATCAACTGATATAGTATAGAGAATAAAAAATCTACAGTACCACCACTAGAGATCAATAATAATACGATACAACTTACATCAACTAACAGCAGTACTCATGAATAACATCCACTATATAATTATATAACTCTACTAATAACTAGCAGTACTCAATGAGATCACTACTCACAGACTCACGATATGTAAAATCAGCATCACAATGTATATATCACTGACATCAAGCCCACACACACAATAGTACATAATGATATAATAAGTCAGTATCAATACGAAACAACAATGAGACACGTATATATGATCTAGAGAGAGAGAAATTGTTATAACATCGCATGATCATATACACACCATAGACAACACATGAATGAGATGAGATGACATGATGTATATGAGTATGCATATAATAATTCACACTCTAAGAGATCATGAGTGATCACACTCACTCGTATAATAGAGTCCTAACTAGCACACTCATATCCACCATACTAATCTACCACGAATAACACTGCTCGAGAGTTCTATACACTCGTATATCACGTACACGACACACTCTCAATCTGCAATGCTCATCTATAGGCAGTCTACTATTCATAATATCTCGTACTCCTGAATCGTTATACTCATATAGCAATATATAATAACACTCTCCCAACCACTAACTCAATATATATCACAAGCTAGAGATAATTATGTAATCTCTTAGATAATCCTCTATATATATCCACCAACAATCCTACTCACTACAAAAAAACGTATTTAATGAGAATAGAAGTTAACACAAGTACAACTCTGAGCTTCACTAATGAAATCATATAGATCCTATCATCCACTATCAAAATAATAATAATAGATCAATAATAAGAATCATACTAATAAAATTACACTAACCTAACCTACTCTATCGACACCATGCAATAACAGATGATAACAAACTAACTGGCACTCTCATGACTAGAGCAATCATAAAATCGGAAGTTGACGCGAGACACCGGTCACAATTAATCCATATAACTGTCACGATTATTATATGACCGCACTCAACTACACACTCCGAGACTCACACTCGACACTCTGCTCGTGAGATGTATCTCTCATGGTGATCCACCTGCATGCCACTACTCGAACCGAGCCCACAGACAGATCAATACCATGCTGACTCGGCACCACATCATGCTACTCTCGAACTAGCACACTGCGACCTCTACAGTCGCAACGCACTCTCACACATCTCGAGGCCTCTCACCTCTCTCTAACGGCTAAGTCACTGAGTATGCCCAACATTAATCTACGACACCGTAGTATCGACAATAATAAAACATATAGATATAACACATATATATATCTATTCACTGTGCTAGAAGTAACTCATCTCATAACTCACACAGATACAATAATGGTCCAGAAATAAGGCAACAGGTTTTTAGCAGTATATTTACAAACACAAATAAAAATCTCATAAATGATAATATAACACAATAACATGATTACGATGCTTACCATCAAGCCTAAATCATTATTATGTTAATAATACCATAGCAACTCTCATGTATGCGACTCCATCTCGAACCGTATATCTCATCGTATCTCGCCTCATGTGAGCTATATATGGAGTGACGACATATACTCTCACGTATCTATGAAAGTATAAGTCATATATACTGCTGACAACCATCTACTCACGTGCTCACCTCGTTCCTTCAGACTCACTATATAGTAGTACACTGAGCGAATACTACACAATATCGTATGATAGCATAGTGATGCAGACAGCTCACACGTGAGTCTACGTCCTCGCTCCGTCGTCACGTCAGGTTTAACAGTCACCGTAGATCGTAGCATCTGTCATCGAAGATATAAGAGCAGAAGACTCCGAACTACGACTGCACAGTGAAGTATCCATGACCGCTACTACACTACTGAACACTCACTAGTGCTCACTAGCGTGAGTATACTCATGAGATAATAATAACTGCGAACCGTACTCGTCTCCACACCAGATACCGTCATGCTCGAGTATAGCAAGCTATATCCCACCTCTGATCTTATGCACGACTATATCATATACTCATACTCAGTCTCGTACTCATATTATCACAACATCTAGCCACTAATACTACTCATATAGTGGAGATTAGTACTCTGACATCTCTACCGCTGTCTATGTGTACGTACACTACTCTCTCAACGAGCAGCTAGGCACTGCTCACGACTGCAATCTATGAAAGATCTATAAGCTGAATGCAATCCACATACTATAAGTCATCTTCACTCAATGAGTGACTCGAGTAGCCGGAATAGCGGTCCGTACTTTACCAATACTACGCGTGAGTATGATAGTCACAGCTAGTACGCACCAATTAGTGATAGCAGCAAGTATGAGTTATTACATACCATAAAATTATACACGACTATAATATAATAATACTCAATCTCAGTGTATAAATATAGCAGATATGTGATCTTCTAAATCAAGTATAATATATCGAATCTACAACTATACTCTAAGAATCTACCTGTCTAATGCACTATGTCACTCTCGCAACCGAACCGATGAAGACCCTGTGCTGCGATCATTCTAATACCTAAGCGAGCCAAACCACACACACGACCATCAGCATATCATTATAGACGAACGAACCGAATACGCATGTACTCTTCATTATCTCATATAATTCCATGAACCGCACACCACTTCACACATCTTCTCATCACACACTTCAACACTTATACACTTAACTAACACCAATCTCACCGCGTACTTCGCCAAGAGGAATGTGTGTAGCAGTAGTCTCCACAATCAGGGCAGACTGCATTCAAACGAACAGCAGCAAACAAACACAAAATCATCAAGCCAGATCCAAATCTCACGAACAAAATAATGCAATCCATACCACGCACAACGTAACAGAGCTTGATATTCGGAGACTCATTCACTCACCAAGCATGATAGCGGCAATCACCATAAACGTCGATGGTATTACATAATGCTCATATTCTCGCAGTGAACGCAACATCATCATACCACCTGTACTAAAACTGGAACTTCTTCTGCAATATCAGATCAGCTGAAATGTCACATCAGCCGTGTGATGCACATAATATCCGCAGGTAACACAGACGACATATACAATTTCGCTAACGCACAATAACATATATGATACAACTAGAGTTACAGTAGTATATCTCAAGTCGCGTATAAACGTATCTGTCACATCCGAGCCCGTTAGCCTATCTATCATCCCGCAACCAGTACGGGCACATATCTCTAGAGCTCACTCACTCACTCCACTCAACTATACTACGACACCATCGCGGCCATAGTACTGCACGCTGCTCATCGACTAGCCTCAACCAGCACACAAGCCCGTACCACCATACATGTGCATCGACGCCCTCACGAGTCTAAAAATGAGAACGCATAATAGCCATGCTAAAGACCACACTAAGACGCATTTAGCTCAACAATCTCACCACTCAAGACATAAATATTAATACACACGATCACACCGCCACACCAGCCAATATCGATTAATAACCTCACCGGAACTAAGAAGGCTACATGAGATCATGGAGAGCGACTAATAATATCTATGAGGTGATCAATCACCACTATGAACTACTAAGATCCACTAATACAAATCGCACGGCCTCGTAAATGGTGTGATTGAGACTAGCAGAACATTACAACCATATATAACTCCATATACATAAGCTACAATATAAAGCAATTATATATATATTATATATATACTAATAGTATAATCATAAATCAAATAGCATCATATATAAGATCAATACATATACATTAATATCTCCAATTAACCTAGACCATACATACAAGAATGCACTTACAATAGATCGTCTTTACTCACTAATCAGATACATATAACGTATTTAAACATTGACCATATATCACATAAAGACCTATACTACAACACCTATCGTCAATCCAACAACATACGTAGATCACCCTATACGATATCCTATCATTCATTATGATTATCTTATAAATAATACTATATATAATAACTCCTACATATATATAGTAATAATATTATACTACGACTGATGTAATCTATATAATTAATATATCATATACATCAATGTATACTACTCATATATGATACTATCATACCTATATAATACCTACTTACATACTTATATCAGCAATATACGTAATACTATTACGATCGCCGCAATATATTAATATAATATATATAATATATATATATATATACTATATATATATATATATATAAATTATATATATATATTAATATAAATATATAATATAATATTATATATATATATATATATATATATATATAATATATATATATATATATATATATACTATATATATATATATTATATATATAATTTATATTAATATATATATAATATATCATATATATATTATATATATACATTAATAATATATAGTATATATATAATATATATATATATATATACTATATACATTATTATATATATATATATATGTATACTATATATATATATATATAACTAATATATATAATATATATATATATATATATACTATATACTAATATACATACTATATATAATGCCAACAAGTGATTAATATGCCAACGGCGTAATACCATACAATGCTAACATCATAACATCGATGATGACCGTATATGTATACTATCCCATGCTAATACCAAGTACAACGCAGTCCTATATATATAATCTTATAGATTTATATAATATCCTTATATATATATACTATAATAATTATACATCGCGCCGCTTAAGTATAAATATAATATATTGAAATGCGACTCAACACATATTGGTTTGTATGTTTACGAGCTATAACACTCCTGCATTTATATAATACTACTACTTATATATATAGTATAATATATATATATAAATTTACTACTATATATATACCTATATATATACTATATAAATATATATACTATATATATAATAACTATATCATACTAAATATACTGGTATTATTATTATTATATATATATATAATATTTATATATAAATATAGTATATATATTGACTAAGCCTATACATTATATATAATGCTACTATACTCTAATATATATATGTAATACCTCATACTACGCATTCATATGTAAAACATATTCATATACTTATTCAATACTAGCTATACCTTACTTATAAACGACTAATATACTAACATATATAAAGCTAACATTATATAGATTGATATATAACTATTACTATAGTACTATACTATATTATATATACATTAACGTGTCAAAACAAGCCATTTATGCTTTAGGAGAGAATTTGACAAAGGCAACGAACAAAACTCTTGTCCTGCACAAGCTGTATATACTACTTATTCTACCATTTAGATTCCCATTTGACAAGATTCAACCACATCTCTTATGACCCGGGTACTAAGAGAAATACGCTCCGTTCTTAAAATTACTGTCCGGACGGTAAGAATGAATATACAAATGCTTCCTTTAGTTTTCTTTATTTCCTGATCCGGGCAGACTCTGGTTCTGCTACATTACACAATATTTCCAATCCTTAAACACAAAAGAAAAGCTGCCTTGTCCAGAGCCTCTCTCATTCTAAATTAGGCGATATAAAATATATTAAATTGTTACGAATAATACTCAATAATTACACTGTCACTATACCTATATACTATATATATATATATATCATATATTATATATTATATATAACTATTATATATAAATATACTTAATACTATATATATACGAACGATATATATAATAATTATTTATTAATAATATAATATATATATATACTATATATACTTATATACGTGATACTCATAATATTATACTATAGTATATATCATAGTACTATCTATAAGCTAAACTAGTAGTACTATTATATACTATATATATATCATAATATATATATATATAACTATAATACTATATATATATATATATTATAGTTAATTCAACTTTTCTCGAAAAAAAGATTAGACTCAAAAATTGAGGACACAGGTTTAAAAACCATATTCACGCAAGCTAAAGAATTATCGACAGCTTAGGTTATAGGAATATAACAATTCAAGAACTACGAAAGATTCATGAAACATTCGTGTAAGTGTGGCCTATATCAGATCCAGAATCATACTACCGCATCTCAGTTTTATTCTGCTGTTATTGATGAATTCTGATTTTCTTCGTTTGACTGATCGATTTTCTCTTCGCATGAAAACCACTACATCATTTCACTTCATTATATTTACCTGAAAGTGCAATGTACCCCTCTATAAGCATATATGAAAAAGATCTCTTTAATAAAGACGAAACCTGTCCAGAACTCCTCACGAGCGGATACACTTAAAAGGGAGACGTTATGTCTTCTGGCAGTGTAAATGGCTGTTGAGAAAATTGAAAAAAACCAAAAACTGCGAATTCGGGCGCCTTGCTAGTGTGACAAGCAGGAAGGTTTCTTAACATTTGCTACTCTAATGGATATCTTAGCAGTATTTGCCTGTATCTACACGCCAAACAGGAAAAAGAACTTTTTCGACATTAAGGCGTTCTGAAAACATATTTACGGAATAGTGTGGAGAGGATCGCATTACAAGTCTTGCTTTCTATCAATTCATCGAGATCTCAACACAGAAGTCAGCAATGAAAATAGTTTGAATCACCTCAGTGCAAAAAAAGCAAGGAAACTGAAAATGACCTTATAAAACGATGGTAAGTTTCTTGTAGAGAATTACTAATAGTATATAATCTATATATATATATATATAATCGTATTAAAATATCTGTATCTGATCTTCAAAAACTTTACGATATAAATTTAATTACAAATAACATATAACGATGTATATATATACGTATAATATAATATATTATATATATATATATATATATATATAATACTATATATATTATATATATATATAATATATATAATATAATTAAATAATATAATATATATTTATATATATATATATATATATAATATATAATATATATATATATATAATATATATATATATTATATATAATATTATATATATATATATACTTATTATATATATAATTTTATTTATAATATTAATTATATTATTTCTATATATATATATAATTATATATTATATATATATATATTATATATATATATATATATATATAATATATATATATAACACTTTTGTACAGTATATCTATACAAATTATAGGCATATATAATAAGACAACATAGGTTCTATATATATATATAGTATAAATATATATACTATATATATATATATACTATATATATATAATATATTTACTATAACTTCTTCATTGAAATAGCTACACCACTTAGCGAAAGTCGCAGGCCCCCCCCCTTCGAAAAAAATTCCTGGCTACGGTCCTGTACCATACATACTGGTCTCCTTGATAAAGTATAGTCTAGGACTTGTTCTACTAGTTTAACTCCTCTATTAACTCTCTTCCAAAATCTTTCAGCCGTTCGAACTTGCTGAACTCACTTCCTATCCTGATTTGTTATTACAATATATTGCTTTTTGAATTTCCAAGATATGTATTCTCCTTTGATTGAGAGTTCCTGCAACTAGTATTTTCATAACAGTCTTTCTTCGTAAAATCTTTCTGACCCAGACCCTAACTGATATGCTCAATCTTACATTTACTCCACTGTTAAAGTCTGGAACATACTTCATTTGTCTATTTTTTCCAAATAATATATATATTATTATTTTTTAACTAAAGAATACTCCAAGGGTAATTACCTTACAAATAATAGTATATATATATATAATTATATATAAAATATATTATATATATAATATATATTTATATTATAGTATATATATATATAAATATATTATATATTATATATATATATACTATTATATATATATATATATACTAAAATATATATAGTATATATAAATATATATATCATAAACTATATATTATAATTATATTATATATATATATATAGTATATATACTATATCTATACAGATATATATATATATATATATATATATAATATATATATATATATATAATTATATATATATATATATATATAACAACCTAAATTAAACCAAATCCCCTATACTAGAAAGTCTATTTATGGTCCATACAGATACCCTGTACTTATTTTTTGGGGGTATACGAGTAACCGTTATAAAAGGGTCTATAAATAGCTTTTCTCCTATATATATATATATATATATATATATATATATATATATATATATATATATATATATATATATATATATATATATATATATATATATATATATATATATAATATAAATAATAAAAATAATAATAAAAATAATAATAAATAATAATAATAATAATAATAATAATAATAATAATAATAATAATGATAATAATAATAATAATAATAATAATAATAATAATAATAATAATAATAATAATATAATTAATAATAAAAAATCTAATTTTATAAGGTATAATAAACTTACTTTTTCTTAATATAATCAATAAGCTGGAAGAGGTTTTCATGCTTCCTTAATATTGGAATTTCATCATAATCAAAAATGGCCAAATAATCAAAATTATCTTTGTTCTTCAGAATACAATCATTATAAAACATTCTTTGAGCACTTCTGAACTGAGGTAAATGAGAATAAATCCAGTCTCTGAAAGGGAAAGCTACATAAAATTATTAATTATGAAATATAAATAATAGTGGCAGGTGCGGATATCATGGGCAAAAAATCAGATATTATAATCCACTTCTCCGTTTACCTCCACATATATATATATATATATATATATATATATATATTATATAATATATATATATATATATATTATTTATATATATATATATATATATATAATACATTAATAATAGTATATATATATATAATATATATTATATATATACTAATATAATATATATAGTATATATATAATATATATAATAATATATACTTCTATATATATATATATATATATATATAATATATATATATATATATATATAATTTTAATTAATTTTAGCTATTGTTTATATATTCTAATATATTTATTTTTCTTTAGCAAGGGTTTTAATATATTTTTAGTTTCATTTATTTATTATAAATTAGCTTTAGCCTTAAATAATACATTGACAAGATGTACGAAGTAGGATTCGCTCTTACGTCGACCGAAATACTCTGATCGGATTGGATCCATCGTCTATCGAGATGGTTAATGGGCGCTTCAACTCACTGAGCTAAAGTAGCCAGTCCTTATCTATCTGTTAATAGTTTTTTATTATAATCGAGGCACGGTAAATTTTGTTATCACCTTTTGTGCTCCTATTTTTGCCTTGTTTTTGAGCTTACGCGTATAAAGTCATCTATTTTCTCTCTCGTTCTAATATATATATATATATATATATTATATAATATATATATTATTATATATATATAATATATATATATATATATATAGATATTATATATACTCTCCCTAACTGAAGGGGATAGAGACATCGGATTTCATTCAAACTTGGTCCATACCTAGGTGATAGTGTCAGCTTTATTGCTCCATGTTTTCATGCTGCTACGCCATTCCAAGGTAGTGACTGAGTCCATAGACTTAGATATGGCCGTAGCCAGGTGGAAAATAAGCTGAACACATGCTTCGGCAAAGGATTTATAGTCATAGAAGAGCTCTGAACTTGAGTTGGTTCATGTTGAGGAGCACGGATCCACGTCCGAAACCAGAGTCAGAGTTGAAATTTGCATACAAACGTATAATAGCCCGAGTAAGGTATCTTACCCTGTTAACGAAACCCTAGCTCAAAGTTCAAAAAAAAAGTCCAAAAAAGGCAAAAATAGGAGTACAAAGAGTGATATCAAAATTGACCATGCGTCGATTAAAATGAAGAGCTATTAACAGAGAGATAGGTTACTTTAGCTCAGTGGGTTAAAGCGCCCGTAAGCCATCCCGATAGACGGTGGACCAAATCCGACAGAAGTATTTCGGTTGAAGCAGGATCGAATTCTAATTCTTATATTTTGTCAATGTATTATTTAAGGCCAAAACTAATTTAAAATAAGTAAATAAAATTAAAATATATTAAATCTCTTACTAAAGTAAAAATAAATATATTAAAATATTTAAACATCAACTATAGTATATATATATATATATATATATATATATATATATATAGTATTATATATATATATAATATATATTAAAATATGTTATATATAAAATATAATATTATATATATATATATATATATATATATAGTCCTAAAGTAAGAGTTAAATCATAAATTGGTAAAAGTCTTAAGGAATATCATTTGTTAACATCAAATGTAGAAATT
>JABUQX010089519.1:60000-80000 GCA_015478945.1 Trachelipus rathkii | reverse complement strand
CATCAGGGGCATCCTCTACTGACTCAATCCACTTTTTTTCTTCAGTCTCCAGCTAGGTCGATTCCCAGCACACCACCACTATATCCACTTAACCAACCCGAGACTATCATCCATTTATTCCACATGACCAAAACCATCCAGCATACTTTCGCCTTGCCTTCATTTAAATTCACCCTTTCTTTTACACCAAGGCCAAATCCTCTGTAAACGTTCATTTCTCATTTTATCAATTCTTCCCACACATAACATACCTCCGGCCCTAAGATTGTCCATCTGAACATTGTACTTTTAGATCTATACCCCTCTTATTCCAGAACCATAGTCTCACCACTATACATTAATACAGGTAACAAACATACTCTCATGTAAGACCCTTGCGCACTCGAGACCTAGTCTCTTTTCATCCACCAAGGATTTAATTACATCATCCACCTTCCTGCCTTGCACAGCTTTCCTACTACACTCTGCATCATCCATACCCTTTTCATCCAACATTATATTTAAACTCAGACACTTTTACCAGCTGCTCACCATCTAACATAACTTCACACAGAGGACTGTCCTCACCTCACAATCCATAACCCTTCCTCTTATCTACGTCATATTTCTTCAAACTCCCTTCCTTTACACACCCTACCAAATCTCCCTACCAATCCTCTCAAACTCTCTTCGGATACGCCACACAAAAGCAAATCATCCTCATAATATAGGTAGGGAACCCTAAACTCTTTTCTATTCTCCATCATTCTAACACCATCCCCTGCCACCCCCGCCTCTAATTCCTTCATAACCCCATTTATATACAAATTGAATAACTAAGGAGACATAACATATCCCTGAATCACTCCGCTATTAATATTAAACCAATCACTTTCGACTCCCTATTTATTCTTACGCACACTTTCACTATCATCATACATACTTTTTATTCAATTCAGAAGCTTGCCATCAACACCATATGTCACTAAAACCTGGCATAAAGCTTCCCTATTAATCCTATTATCAGCTTGTTGAAAATCCATAATACCTAAATACAATTATTCTTCTACTCCCTCATTTTCCCAATCATTTGTTTCACAAAGATTGCACACACCTCTACCCACTTAAACGCACCTGTTCTCACCAATCAGTCCTTCGGTCACTCGGCGACCTCTTCGACCAAAATAACAGCATAAATCTTCCTACAACACTCAATAAACTAATTCCCCTATAATGCTTGCAGTTACCTTATCCCCTTTAACCTTATATAAGGGTACTAGTATTGCTCTCTAATTTCTCTCTGAAACTATACCCTCCACAAACGCTTTGTTACACAATCTCCAAATCCAATCACAGAATCTTCGCCTATATATATATATATATAGTGAGGTATAGCATAGTATATATATATAGTATATATATATATATATATATAGTTATGTATGGATATATATATATATATATATACGTTATATATATATATATAAAGAAAGAGTATATATATACATATATAAAGATGAGGTATATATATATATATATATATATTATATATATAATATAAGTAAATGTATGTAAGTATATATATATATATGTTAATATGTATATAGTAAGTATATATATATTATATATATATATATATATATATATATATATATATATATATATATATATACGTTACATATATATTTATAATATAAATAATAGTATATAAAAATATATATATATATATGATATATATATGGGTATATATATATTATTATGTATATATATATATGTATATATATATATACATATATGGAAATTCTATTTAGAGCACATATATAAGGAAATAAATAATATCAATACGTAGGAAAATGTTTAAAAAAAAAATATAGTGGCTGAAAATGCCAAAGTACTTGTGGGCACTTTGCAAATTTCGCGCCAAAAGATGGCACAAGTATGCTACAAGTACCTGGAGTTTTAGAAACTGCAAGCGCAAGTAATTCAATGTATTTTTATGCAAGTACAAGTACTTGAACCCATTCGATATATATATATATATATATATATATATATATATTTATATATATGTATGAGTATATATATAAAGGGAGAGTTATATATATATATATATATATATATATATATATATATATATATATATATATATATATATATATAGGCATATATAGTAGTATATATATATATATATATATATATATATATATATATATATATATATATATATATATATATATAGGGGTGGATTTAGTTTAAAACCATTTACAAACTCATGTTTAAACTACATAAAAACCACGAACGATAAAAAAACCACATGCATAAATATAAAAATGTGGCCATTACTTTAGTTTTCTTTAGCATGTTGGATAGGAGCCTTTCTCAATTTTTCAATCAGAATAGTAATCAACTCAAAGGCAAATGTAAAAATTTTCTGCTGATTTTATATTATTGTGAGATGATTATATATATATATATATATGAGCAGAGAAAAGAAGAAAGAGATATATATATATATATATATATATATATATAGTAGTGTAGAGAAGTATAGTATATGTGTTATATAAGAGTAGCAGGCAGGTATATATGTATATATAGAGTATATGTGGCTTGTAAATTTAACGTTTAAACATGGATCTTTGCTCTTGCTTCTCTTGAGATTTCATTTCTACCCATCGATGCCACATTTCCAAAGATTATAATAAAACTCATTTATGGAGTGTGTAACCAAGCTAGAGGGCAATGACTGTAAACTAAGTGATGATGTTTATTTTGGAAAATATGAATATGGAGCTAGAAAAGCTTAACCACTCAACAGACAAGATTTATAGCAAAGTAAAGGAGATATCATCAGGCAGTAACAGAAGCTCACTTATTGGCATATATTTTTTACCCAAGATATCAGACCACAGTACTTCCAGAGGATGAGTATTCAAAAGAACTGATGTCCATTTGTATAAATTTAAGAGCAAATTCCCCTCCATTTCATAAAAGTTACCTATTTGATGAGTCTCTGTTGTCAGCAGTGACCCCTTCATCTTGGTACAGATCTCTCAAAGAAAAATTAGATGAGAAGGTCATATATAAAATAAGCATATTGTCAGCAATTCATCAACTGCTAATGTTGAAAGGGTATTTTCAACTTTTGGACTTGTGCACAGCAACATTAGAAATAGGTTGGGAACAGCCAAAGCAGGGAAATTAGTTTTTTTGTATAAAATTCTTTAATGATAATTTCAGTTTCTGACTTTTAATGATGAATCTCTCTCTCTCTCTCTCTCTCTCTCTCTCTCTCTCTCTTCATATAGTATATATATATATATATATATATATATATATATATATAGTATATATACATATATATAAGATATATATATATAGTTAAGAAGAGTTATATATATATATATATATATATATATATATATATATATGTATATATATATATATATATATATATTAATTAATATAATAATAGGTAATCATTGATATCACTTATAGATTACTTAATAACTTACATGAAGAAAATAATAAAGTATAACCTTTTTTTCTGTCAGATAGAGGTTATATATTATAATATACCTCTTATTTTTTAAATTTTCTGAGTTTATTTTCTAAACTCAAAATAATATAATTTTATACCAGTTTTTAGTTATCAAGCTAAGAAAATTTTAGAAATTTAAGAATCTAAAGAAATTTTTAAAGTGAATTTTTTAAAATATGTGTTAGTACATGTGTATAACAGTTTCCAGTAGAGAGTTTTTATTTTAAAATCTATTAAAACCAATAATAAAAACCACATTAAAAACCATCAAAATAGCATAAAAACCCAAAAAAAAAAAAAAAAACATTGGTTTATTTGGTTTTTATTTAAAAACCAATGGTTTTTTTTTTTTTTAAAAACCATAAGGTTTTTTCCAAACTTATATATAGGTATAGCAAGAAGAGCATATATAGTATATATATATATATATATATATATATAGTATATATATATATATATATATATAATTATATATATATATATATATATATTTCTATGATATAAAGTATATATGTTATATATATATATATAGTATATTGAATCTCTATTAATAACAGAACCCTATGTATCTTAAATAAGCTCTTTTGGCATTTTTACCCCAGTAAGTACTATAACCGGGGAAAATGTGTTCGTATGCTTTCCAAGTAGAAGTATTGCACAGATTATTGGGTTGATAACAACTTTGCCTCGGCTCAACCTGGTGCATTATTATTATTCACAGATCAACACCATTGCAGACAAACCTGCTAAAACCTTTGAAATGGCATTAACAGAACTAACTTCTTGGCAGAGAAACCTAGAGGAATTAAATATAGTTTTTGTTCGTTGCTCTAGATTAGTTTAGTTTTTCTACTTACTAGTAATATTGTCAAAGCGAACCAAACATGAATGTACAGGTAAAGGATGTGGCTGATAGGTCAGAAAGTATATATATAGAGTACATATATATATACATATATATATAGTTAGGGCAGTATATATATATATATATATATATATATATAGTTATATATATATATATATATATAAGTTATATATATATATATGGAAATATGTTAGTAAATGCAGAAAACATATGTGTATAAAGAAAAATAGTTAATAGTTTACATTGTATGTTATGGTATAAGATATATACAAGGTTAGAGTGAAGAAAATTGTTATGATAAAGTATTATTATTTTTAGAGTGAGACTTCGGTATTACTCATCATTAATTGTATTTTCTTGCAAATTTTGTAGTTCCTGACTTGAGGAACTTAAATGAAATGAAATTTTGTATATTAAGATAAATATATGAAAAAAATTTAATAAGACTGATGCCAAATTTAGAGGACAGTGTGCACACATAAAGTTGGAAACGAAGCCACTCGGACTGGTCCTTTATATAAACCAAGTAGATATGTAAAATAGATACATTTATTTTAATAGTAAATACTCGTAAATATTTAAAACTTATGCCTCCTAGATTTTTTACAAATTCACCCTTTTCTTGAAAAAGCAACAACAACTAAAGAGGAATGTGTGTGCAAATTTAGAATCATTTCATTTATTCCATATATTCATCTGTTTTGCAGAACGTGAATTGCTAGAGTTTAAAATAAATTGAAGATTTTAACAAAGAATAGAACAAACTTCCCTAAAATATTGAGAAGAATATGTCCTTTCTGCAATTATTGAAACTGCAATTGGTATTTTTAAACCTTTATTCACGGGAACTTTGCAAGACATCATTCTTGCCTTTAGCTCGACATCTTTGCCAACGAATGGACCTGGAAAGTCTGTAAATGATGAGAGCAAATTTGTATTATATATTTTATTAAAATAATTCGCTGTTTATTTCCGAACGGTCCATATTAACAATATTGAGAACAAAAGATGGTTCGAGCTGTTAATTTTTTATTAAAATGTTATAGTTTTGTGAAAGATAAAAGTAATCAAAGAACTTTAGAAACTTCAATTATAAAGCTATGAGACCTTTCGTTTTCTCTGTCCCACATGAGAAACAAGAACATGAGAAGTAAGTTTTTTTTTTTTAATTTTAATTAAATTTTTTTTTAAGTTTACACCTCACGGGCATATCCCTATTCTAATAGGGAAACTTCTCTAGGTAATTGCTACCTAGGATCCGGACAAGAGATCGAACCCGAACCCTTGTCATGCGACCCTGTCGTTCTACTGATTGAACTGAGGTAATCTTACTAGGAGTTACAATTTTCTATTGTATTTGTTTCATTTTAAATTGTATAGCGCAATTCAATGTTTAGTCATTAGCATAACAATGAGTAGGAAGTACACAAAAGATTTATTTATTAACATAACACTGACATATTAAAAGGAGAACGATTAAAAAAAATTAAACCATGAATTAGGGTTAAAAGTTTTAAAATAGTTAAAATCGTCCCATTAGGAATAGTACAAAAGTTCCAAAAAAAAAATTAAGATTGATATGATGATAAGTAAAAAAAAAACTTCCTCTTTATAGGATTTGCTGAATAAGTTCATTCTTCCAGCTTGATGGAATGATAGAATTTATAGTCAGTGATGGAACAGTTTACCAAAGTTGGAGGCTATCATAGATGGAATTCCGTCAGTACAAAGAATCTTCTTAGATATAATACAGAAGGAGTAGTCATAATATTTTTTAATGAAATTATAATATTATGTATTAGGCATTTGAAGACAAAAATTTTAAAGGCTTTTAAACTGCTTTGAATGAAACGAGAGGTGGGAAAGGAGAAGAAGAAAAGTAATTGGATGTATTTTTGACAATGATTCATAAAGAAGATTTGCCTAAAATATTCAGACATTTTCTATAGGGGTGAAAGTTCTTAAGATCTATGGAAAATTGATTTAACAGTTTCGGATTGAAATATAAGATACACGATCTTGAGTTTAAAGAGACGCTTTTTCGATGTCTCGAGAATAATGGGTATATTCAGAGAAAAAGATTTGTTTAGAATTATTAATGATTAACATATGCGTATTGTTTACTTATATAAATCTGGGAGAGCCCCAACGCCTGATTTTTTAAAAGAAAATGGTACAGAAATAAGAAACAGCATTGCAGAAAATGGGAAGCTTAATTTAGGACCATGTGATTCAAGTTTTATTTATAGCTGGGTGGGACAGTATTGCATAAAATGTTATAAATCATTGACTACCCTTTATATTCGAGGTTAATTTTTCAAAATTATTTTTGGGGAAATGATTTTTCTTTTCACTTTTATATTTTGGATAAAATTAGCTAAAATCTCACTATATTAATTATTTGCTCACCAATAATGACTATATTGTGTTGTTGTTATTCTCGTCTTCTTTCGATATCTCTCTTTTTCATTCAAACTATCGACCTCGTCTGCACGTTAGATTGTCCTCCTTCAACTTCACAAATATGCTTCCTTCTTTATTTAATTCAAATAATTAAAAATTTTGTTCCTCACATAAACCAGCTTTGAATTTTTAAAATACTAATTTTGGCTTCTTTTGTAAGCGTCTTTTAATGTCTTGCTTCGTGAAAGGACTAATAAATAAATAAATACCATTTGGTTTTTTTCTCTTTGTTATTTTTCTGTTTAAATATTTTATAATCATAAAAATATAGTTCTAGTGCGCTTCCAAATGTACAAAAACTATGTCCCGTGGGATTTTTGATGACACAAGCATGGGAGTGGTATCAATCTCTTCGTTATAACATGGAGAGGCAGTATTTGGATGGTGGACAGTAACCACTAGTGGCAGATTAATCTTATACTCAAAAAACAAATCTGGCGTACATGGTACTGGTTTTTCATGTTTATCTCGTAAAATACAATATGTATGACAAAGTGACCTAATACAAAAAGTATTCAGTATTAAATTCTACACAAAACATGTTCCTAGGGTATTTTGTGTGCGGCCGACCCTTAACATAGAAATTCAGCTTTAAAAAGAAAAATTTATGATTTTGTTTTCCAAAAGGTGCAAAGTGTGTGAGTGTTTTTTTTTTTATTTGTAAATATATTAATGGTAAGTTTAAGTTTACAATTGAATTACATAATCTAAGACATAATTAGACTTCAAAGTTAATACAAATATCAAACATATGTCTACTGTATTTTACTAAAGAACAGTATATCAATTACAATCTCCATCATAAATCTCGTCTTCACTTTCTATAGCTGATTCATTGCATTCATCTATGTCTTCTGTATCCTTAGAGTTTTCACATAGTTCTGGATCACCTTCACATCTACACATTTCTGTGCACTTTAGTCCATACATGAGACAGGTGCATGGTGGACAACAGCGACGTAGGGAGCACGTGCAACTACAAAGCTCTGCCATAAGGTCTGGAACACAAGGCAAGGTGCACGCGATTGGTTCAAACGTTCCTCCAACGTACGTCCATCCGAAGTTGAGTGGTGACGGTATGACTGGGTTTGGTTTGATATCTTGATTCCACTCAAGTGCCTGAAGATGAGCTCTTAACAGTGCTAGAGTTAGAGCAGCTTTTGTTGGTGGAAGATTTTCATCATGACATTGTTTTTTTTTGTGAAAAGCCACCATCGCGCATCTCCTCCAATCTCAGTCATTGTAGTTTTTGGAATATATAATTGACAAACAAATGACTCCAAAGCGTTTCTGACATCGTCTGGAAGAGTGGGTGTTGTACCAAGCTTTGCTAAGGCCTCTAGTAGGTCATCATTAACGGAATTGAATGTTTTCCACCACTTAAGCTTCCCTTTATTGGCAAATGACCCAGTGACATCTGAACCAGATAAGGCGTGAAGCCGGGAGAGCAGCATATTTGAGTAATCCCAGTTGACTTGTGGATAGGAGCTAGGTCAACAAACCTTTTCATTCCCTACCCAAGGAAAATTCCAAATTGTGATGTCATATGAGGAAATCGCCTAAAGGCTAAAACCAGAAAATCTGTGTCTGTCGAATAAACGTGCGTTGTTCTGTATCCTTGTTGTGATATGTATACTCCGTGAAGTATGATTTTTGTATCTGCTTCTTCCTGTGTGGTTCGAAGGCTTGACACATCTGTTCCATCTGATGATGCGGCTTGATCTCTCCAACTAACTATATGTTTTGTTATTGCTCACTCCCCATTGTAATATGTTACTAGATAGGAATTCTGTAAGCTCGTCTTTGTTTTTATTATGAGCAAGAAAATTCTTCATTGAAGATTTGCTAACTATCATTTCAGATGTTATTTTGTAACGGATTGAATCACTGGCCAGTTGCCGAATACGTCTGATTTCATTTTTTGATGAATCGTCCTTATACGTAATCAAACACAACATGTACTGAATTGCATGCGATGAATTTGTCACCAATCCACTTGCTTAAGTGCATTCCTAGATCATGACACGTTTTTACTGTGTTAGGCTTATTGTAATTGTACAGTAGAGCCATTCCATCAATTATAGCCGAGATTTTGTCCGATCCTTGTGAGTCTTCTGTTGGATGTGATAGTGGTGAACTGCTATCAATCTATACTTCATTTGATGGTAATAACTCCAAAATCGCTGCAAGTTTGGATTTGTTGGGACAGTGATGCATTTTTCCATCACTAGCAAACAATATTTTGTGGGGTGAAAATACGTAGTTGCTTAGATTGAACTTTATGTCAATATCATCTCTGTTTCGAGATGTTATCAATAGCCTAGACATAAGTGAGATCTGTTTTCATAGATACAATTTTGTCTTTAAGGACAATTTTAAAATTTTTTGCTGACGCTTTAAAAGTTTTTGTGGGATATTTCTTCATTGGAGACCAAAATTGTGTTTTGTTGCTATTTACACGCTCTGCCATAAAAGATTCCTCCAACTTTTGACCCACTTTTTCTATGTTACTTACAAAATCTTGCACGTCCTCCGGGAACACTCTTTGAGTAAGAATGTGGGTTAGTTGTTGGTTTTTACAAAGAAAAGGGTTGGTAGAATTTATAAATGCATCTTTGAGTTTCAAGACATTGCGATCCTGGCGTTTTTGGGCAGTATCTAGAAGCCCGTGGTGTTTTGTCTGTCCAACATTTTTCATCCCAAGCAACATTTCCGTCTCATTTGAAATTCTGTTCAGTTCGGGATTTACGAGAAAGAAACGATTTCTGGCACTATCATTTTGTGTAACACCTACCGGTCCTCAGCGCATTTTCAATTTTCGGTTTTGGTGCTCTAAGGCTTCATCTGCACCTAGAGCACAGAACGTGGATGGCTTAGTGGATAGAGCTCCCGGTTACTGTTAACTCAGCAACGCGGAGTTCCAGTGTTCGAATCCCGCTGATGGAGAGTAAAATCTCCCTTGACTCATTCATTATTATTACGATTGACAACCCATTTTCCCTCTATGAAGTTTTTCCAGAAATCTGGATCTGTTGATTGTAATACATCCATCTCAGCAAGATACAGCGAAATCATACGTGCATAATTTAGTCTATTAAGAGCAAAGCAATATTGTAGAAAGTTGTGAAGAGAAGCCAGACTGAGATTCCAATCAGATGTTCTAACAGATCTGATAAAGCACAACATAGACTGTACCATATCCATTTATGAACACGCCATCTTGAAGACTGGTTCCATTGATTTCCTAGAACTCACAAATCTTTTAATTTCTTCAAGTATCATATTTTCTTTAATGAAAGAGATTACTGCATCATGTTTTTGTTTAATATTGGTTTCATTGTTAGATTGTAAACTCGCTGCCAGTTCATCCAGTAGAGGCTGTAACAAGGTAATTTTCCCGGTTGTTTCTTGTCAAATTCTTCTAGAAGAATATTTAATGTGGATGTAGTTGTTAAATGGGCTTTAATAGCTCTCCTTGTGTGTCTTCCCTCTAGTATTTGTTTCATAGTCACCGAGGAGTACAAATCAAATTCCACCCACAGCTTTGGTATTCCATATTCACATACGAGCTCAATAATTCTTCTAAGTTGAGCTATTATTATGTGCAGTTCTCCAGGCTTCAATATCCATTTGCCTTTGAAATCTTCTTTTGCCATTTAAAGCTGTTTTAAAGGTTTATAAATTGCCCTGTCAGTCAGGTAAAATTTAATCACCTCTTTGTTTGCCTGATTCATGGGATCTGTTTATTTTCAAGCGCCTCATAACTGCAGCAACTTTGAACAGAACTATTAGAAGGCCTAATAATGGCAAGAAATGAAACTAACACATCCCCTAAATAATAAGCAGAACTAACTATGCTTTCCTGAGAGGAGATAGAGGGAGGTCACACATCTAAATATGATTCCTGCATTAGGGAAACCAATGCTGTCAGTTATATTAAATAATTCAAAAAATTGTTGGACAATTTTGGAAACGACATGTTCTGGCCAACATGTATTCCAGTTTGTAGATTTTGTACAAGAAAGGATTTTTGGTAAGGCATCTTCATGATATAGTAATGGCAAATTATTTGATGAGGCCAATGATATTGGAGCATGTCGATCAGACTCTTTTACATCTTGGTAAACAATTACAGCCGCCCCATTACCCATTAAATGTCCTTCTTCCGTCAATGGTATCTTCACAAAAGTCAACACTGTCCATAGCACAATGTATAAACCTGTCAGTAACCAAATCTGGTGGTATGTACACGCCATCATTGCTAATAATCCTATTAGCCAAACTTCTTGCAATATCTGTTTCAATTCTCAGGACTCTTGAGTAATCAATGCTGCACCCAACGTTATACATGAGTTTGATGAAAGACTGACTTCGTGTTGTATTATGAATGGTTAAGCCACAATTCACCTGACGAGGTAGGTCTCGACTGTGATGGAAACTTAAAGATGTTTTGTTTTCTACTTGTCTTCGAGAAAGACAGTTTGACATAAGCATCTGTGACATATTGCTTGCTCGTCTCTGTACAGTTCTTTGTTATTTGATTTTCATTAATGGTATTTTTTCCTGCGATACACCATTTGAAGAACATTTCAATTTCTTGTGGAACAATTTCTGCTAGACTTTCTGGAATAACTCCATCAAATTTCCGTGATTTTGCTTTATAAATGTGTTTTCTTATGATGCTTGCAGATTCAAGCAATACATTAAATTCTCTCATCATTTCATCGCCAGAACTTTCAGTTTCAGCAATAAGTTGTCTCTAGTACATTTCATTGAAACTCTTTGCGCCTTGTTAGCCTGGTTTGGACGAGAGAATTTAATGTCTTTGTCTGATAGTTCTGTTTCAATGAAAACTTTAAGTTCTTTGCTTGTCATAGCATTATGTTGTAAATTGTTTGATGAACAAATATTTAAATACGTTTCTTCCAGGACATCCATGCGAAATATTTTTTCCTGAAGTCAGTTCCTTCTCCAATATATTTATAAACTCTACACATGCTGCCAATGAAGCATCAATCTTTATTCTGTTGATTTGTGTCCGTATGTTTCGGTCGGAGGATGTTAGTGACATTTTTTGCCCAACATTTAGTGTGGTACATCACGCCAATTGCATGAGCGTCATTTGAGTCTACAGCTTTGCTAAGCCATACTCGTAAAATGTCATCATTATTTAGTTCAACAGCATGGCGCAAGTTTTTTCCGGCAGTATTAGTCGACACTTTTCTTAATTTAACTCTTCTAGAACCTGGCTTGTCATTAAAAAGAAACTGTTCTTTTATATAGTTTCTTGTTTGAGATCTTGTTAATTTGATAGACAACTTTCAGATGTTGAAGCACATGCCTCTTCCAATGGCTCATTTAATCTTTCCTCATGTTTCTTTTTTAATAATTCAATATGCTTTTTATGGGTTATACGTTGATTGAAAACACGACCTATGCCATGCAATATTTTGTTTTTTCATAGAAGCAACACTAAAATCATCATCAAACTGGTTTACAATATTTTCGTATTGTTCATCACCATAACATTGTCTTTCAGCTATGCAGTCCACAAATTTCTTGTAAATATCACTAGATGGATGAGATACTAATTTTTCAGACGATGACGAGGTACAGAGGAGACAACTAGGAATATTGATTCTCTTCCTTTTCATCGCCAAACTGCACTGATATGCAGCATCCATTATTAAATTTTTTTCTGGTTACTTCTCCAAGTTATCTGTAACATAAATAAAATTATATTAGCTTAATATTGAATGTATACAAATTTTAAATGCATAAATTACATGCACAAAGTTAAAAAAAATGATATTGGTGAGTTCAAGCATCTGAGTTAATTCTTTCCTTAAAAGCCGAATTTCTATGTTAAGGGTCAGCCGTACACAAAATACCCTAAGAACATGTTTTGTGTAGAATTTAATACTGAATACTTTTAGTATTATGTTACTTTGTCGCAAATACTGTATTTTACGAGATAAACATAAAAAATCAGTATCATGTACGGCAGAGCGGTGGCCATTTGTTTTTTATATATAAGATTACCTGCCACTAATGGCTATTGGTCCACCATCCAAATACAGATTCTCTATGTCATAACGAAGAGATTGGAAACCACCCTACGTTTGTAACATCATCAAAACCCCACGGATGTACACTTGAGTAAGCCGACTATCTAACACTAATTCTATATTCTATTCTAATTCTCATAGGTGACATAATTCAGTGAATTTATTGAAGGTAGATAACCCAGTTATAGTACTATTTACTATTAATCCAACATATAGTTTTGCTAGGTAGTACAACGTTTTGAGATATCCATTCAATCATAATGGGATTACTAATTAGAGATTGCAATGTTTTTCTCTTAAGGTTTTGCACTTTTCTAGAAGCTAATTTAATTATTATTATGATAACATATTCTTATTGCTAACAGTTCTGTAAGGGTCAATTACCTAATGGATGCTTTCATCTGAGACGATATGTCATAATCTAATTATCAAGTAGATGATAGCAAGCTTCTTTTTTTTTTTTTTTGCTAACGTTCTTTAAGACTTTTATGCTCATTTTGATAATTGTGATTTATTAAAATTGAATTCTCTTTCACCATTATCTATAATTATTATGCACACTGTAACCTATTGTTCCAATGATTCATAATAATTTCTCTAATTGAAACTGGAAGTCAGAATATATAAAATTTTTATTTAATAATAGTCAAATACGTTTGTCTACTAAGGATAATTTATCTTATCAAAAACGTTTATTCTTTTCTTTTTAGTCCAAAATCTCTATATTGAATTATCCTTTTATTGCTTTCCTTTAATTAAATATCTAAGCCTTGGTTTATCATTCTTAGAAATCAATCAAACATAAATGATGGAAGTAAGCTTTTGGGGCCATCCAATTCAAACCTAAACCGCCTTAAGATATTTTTTGAAACTTTAATAAGTAGCAATATCATCATTTACATAATATTTCTTAACATAATCTACAATAACCTAAGTTTTTATTTTTCCGCCTCGAAGAGAATACGAGAAGTTTTATTAAGTTCCAAGATTGAGAGAATTAATAACTAAGTGCATAATGTTTTATCATTAGGTAATCATAATGTAGACAAAATATACAATTTGAGAGGAATATATATGGACGGAACGATATACTTTGTGAACAACAAACAGATTTATAAAATGTGACAATGGCTATATACATTTGGTGAAAAATATTTTCCCTTTTTAGTTATAGAGAGTGCAAATGTAAACAGATACGCAATATAAATTTCACCTTGCAAGAGAAAATAATAGTATTTAAATCTATTTTTAAATTGTTGAGGTTGATGAGACAAAAAGTATAGAATTTTAATTTAGAAGATTTTGCTCCTCAGTTTAAGTACGTATTTTAGTGAATTCTTTAGATAATGCTTAATAAGTATATTGATAAATAAATTTTTTATAATTTTAGTAAGACTTTAAAGTAAAATTATTGTTTTTATAAATATAAATAGTTATACTTCACTAACTGTATTCAAGATATAACCAAAATATTTTGTATTAAGTGTAAAAGAAATTTATTTTAATTTATTATTTGATGTTATGAAATTAAAAATTTATATTCCGTCTAATTCACATGCATTATAAATTAGATCTTTAGCAAGCAAAAATGAAAAAAAAATCATTTTAGAATTAACTACTTACACATCTCGTAATAGAACTTATTCCTGGAATTTGAGTTTCGTCTGTATACCGAAAGAATTATGGACGAGAAATCCAAAGGTGATTTTCTTCTTCGCCAAGGAGTCCCAAATTCGAATAAACTGAAATAGGGGTGAAGTTTCTTAATTATAACAATTGTTATTACAAGTATTTCTACTTTACACAACGCGCGTCACGCAACACTGCACACACGCACACGCACACACGCGATATATATATATATATGTATATATCAGAGGTGTATCACTAATATACTAATATATATATATATATATATATATATAATAATATATAATATTTATATATATATATATATATATATAATATATATAATATTAGAGTTAATTATATTATAATATATATATATATATATATATATATTATATTACTATATTATTATTATAAGTAACAACAGATTACGCCCTGGATTTTCGATTGGAAACCCCCCACTTAAAGTGAGGGTAATGGGAGACAGCCTTGATGCAGCTGTCCTTTCGGCGACTTACTCCTAATTTCTCTTTAAGCTTCTTTAATCTTCTTTAAGCATCTTTAGTCATCTTTATTTTTAGGTTTCGACGCCATTTTCTATTGCGGACTTTTTTGCGGTACCGTTGGTTCGATAGTTGAGGAGGTACATTTTAGAGACATCGCATCCCTTTCAAAAATTTGGTATACCCCCTTCTTATAATAATAACAATAACAATAACTAACAATAACAATAACAATAATAATAATAATAAATTTCCCAAATAATGTATAATAATAATAATAATAATAATAATAATAATAATAATAATAATAATAATAATAATAATAATAATAATAATAATAATAATAATAATAATAATAATAATAATAATAATAATAATAATAATAATAATAATAATAATAATAATAATACACAATAACATAACTGCGATTATATTACACGCGAAGGAATGTTAGAATAATCTGATTGATCTAATAATAATAATAATAATATTAATAATAGTATTAATAATAATATTAATAATAATATTAATAATAATATTATTAATAATATTATTAAAAATAATATTAATAATATTATTAATAATATATTAATAATATTATGAATAATATTATAAATATATTCTCTTAATATTAGAATATCTTATTGATATATTAATAATAAATGCTCATGATATATAATAAAATATATAATAATATAAATTAATAAATAATATTAAATAGATAATATTAATAATAATATCAATAATAATAATAAGATTAATAATAATGAATAATAATAATATAATAATTAATAATAATAATAATAATAATAATAATAATGAAATAATAATAATGAATAAATAATTACGAATAAAATACTAATTATTAATAAGTATTAATAATATTAATAATTTTATCGAAAATTAATATCAATATTAAAATCAGTATTAATAAGTCATATTTGAAATATTTGAAATTCACATATATTTGTATCAATGGATTATTTCTTCTTCATTTAAAAAATAATTTTTAATTTAAATTTTTAATTTTTTAATTTTTTAATTTTAAATTTAATTTTAATTTTAATTTTAATTTTATTTAATTTATTAATTTTAAGTTTTATTTTAATTTTTAATTTTAATTTTAATCTTTAATTTTAATTTAATTTTAATTTTTAATTTTTAAATTTTAATTTTAATTAATAATTTTAAATCTATTAATTTCAATTTTCAGTTCTCATTTAACAGATGCAAATTTCAATTTCAATTTCAAATTCAATTTCAATTATCAAATTTTATTTTTATTTTTATTTTTTTTTATTTTTATTTTTATTTCATTTCATGTAAAAAATTTCAAATCTATTTTTATTTTTATTTTATATTTTTTTTTGATTCTCATTTATTTTAATATTCAACATTTTAAAAATAATCTGAAAAAAAGAAATAATAATAAATAAAATAAATAATAATAATAATAATAATAATAATATAATAATAATAATATAATTGTAATAATATAGTAAAAATATATAACAATAATAATAATAAATAATTATAATTTATATTATAATTATATATTTATAATTTATAATTATGGTTTTAATTATATAAATATTATAATTGTAGGTATTATATATATATTAATTATATTAATTATATATTAAAAGGGTTAATTATAATTATAATTATAATTATTTAATTAATAATTAATAATTATAATAATTATATTATAATAATATAATACGTAAAATTTCTTAGAATGACATCTAGACTATATAATTATACATAAAATTATAATAATAAAATATAATAATACATAATGAAAAATATATAATAATAATAATAATAATAATACTAAATTTAATATAATAATAATAAAATATATAATAATAATAATAATAATAATAATAAAATAATATATATAATAATAATAATGAAGTAATAAATAATAATAATAATAATAATAATAATAATAATAATATAATAATAATATATATAATAAATATAATAATTAATAATAATAATAATAATAATAATAATAATATAATAATAATAAATATAATAATAATATTAAATAATATAATAAAATAATAATTAATATAATAATAATAATAATAAATAATTATAATTGAATATAAAATAGTAAAATAATAATAAAAATTATAATAAATAAAAATATTAATAATAAGAAAATAAATATAAATATAAACTTTTTAAAATGCATAATAAAAAATACGAATGTAAAAGTAATGATGATAATAATTTTGAAAATAATAATAATAATAATAAATAATAATAATAATAATAATATATAAATAATATATAATATAATAATAATAATAATAATATAATAATAATAAATAATAATAATAATAAAATAATAATATAATAATATATAATTATAATTATAATTTATAATTATAATAATAATATATAATAATAATAATAATAATAATATAATAATAATAATAAGAATATAATAATATAATAATTAATAATAATAATAACTATATAATAATAAAATAATAATAATAATAATAATAATAATAATCAAAATACTTCATTCTCTCTATGGATAAACATAGCATATTTCCACATAATAATATTAATACATAAGAATTATTACACTGAAAATGGGCTTCTAAGGGGAAGTTTTAGTCCATTAAGAAAAAGAATAAGCATTGAAAAGCACTAAGAATATACAATAATAACAATAATAAATAAACATAATTAAAATAAAATAAAAATAATATAATAATATAATAATAAAAATAATATAATAATAATAATAATAAATAATTAATAATAATAATAAGTAATAAGTAATAATAATAATTTAATTATAAATTATACTAATATAATAATAAAAATAAATAATATAATATAATAAATATTAAATGATAATAATAATATAATAATAATAATAATCATATAATAATATAATTAATATAATAAAATAATAATAAATAATAATAATAATATAATACACAATAACAAACCTAACACACATAATAATAATAAATGAACAATAGTAATAATAATCAATAATATATATAATAATAATAATAATAATAATAATAATAATAATAATAATAATAATAATAATAATAATAATAATAATAATAATAAGTAATAATAAAATAATAATTATAAAAATAATCATAATCATAATAATAATAATAATATAATATATAATAATAATAATAATAATAATAATTTAAATAATAATAATAATAATATAATAATAATAATAATAATAATAATAATAATATAATAATAATAATAATAATAAATAATAATAATAATAATATGCATAATATATATTAATAATATAATAAATAATAATTTAATAATAATAATAATAATAATATATATAATAATAAATTTAATAAATAATAATAATATTAATAATAATAATATTATTATTATACTTGTAGTAATATACCATAATGGTGTAAAAATATATAATAAATGTATATTATTTAGTTCTCTAATACGTTAATTAATTAATAAATATTGATTACGATATATGTAGATAATGGAGAAGAAATCTTTTTGTAAAATTCCCTTTACCTAGGTCACCTTGTGGGCAATCTTGCATCTAATATTAAGCTTGATAAAAGTAATGATACAATTAAGGATGACTTTCCAGCTTTTTTTCTATTGAATACATAATTGATCAGAACCACAGAATTCTGCAATGTTCATTAATTAATAGAATAAAGTCAAATAACTAAAAAATAATAATAAAATAAATGGTCTGGACGATAATAATAATATAATTTATAAATAATTGCATTATTTAAAAAATAAAAATATAAATATTATATAATAACAAAGAAAACAAATAATAAAATTAATATCTATTGAATTAAAATTAATATATTATTGTAATAAGAATAAATAATAAAATATAAATAATAAATAATAAATAATAAATAATAAATAATAAATAATAAATAATAAAATAATAATATAGAAATAAGAAATAATAAATAAGAAATAATAAATAAGAAAAATAAAATCGAAAATAATAATAATATATAATATAAACAATTAATAAATTATAATTTATAATATAATAAATAATAAAAAATAAAAAAAATAAAAATAAAAAATAAAAATAATACAATTAATAAATAATAAATATAAATACTAAATAATAAATATATAAATAATTAATATAAATTCTCTTTCATGTAAATGATAAATTAATAAATTAAAAATAATTCATTAAAAAAAATAAATATAGATTAATAAGAAATATTAATAATAAAAAATAAATAATTAAATAAGAAATAATAATATAATAATAAATAATGAAATAAATAACATAATAAATAATAGATAATAAGTGAATAAATAAAAATGCAATATTGCAACAACTAACTTTCATATAATAAACGGTTACCGACGGATTCGCATGGCAAGGTCGCGGGTTTCGAATCCAGAGTAGAATATTATCCTAGAAAAGTTTCCACTCTCTCTTGATTATAGGGCTATGCCCGTGAGGTCGGGAAATTATTAAATAAAATATAATAAATAAAAAATAATAACTTAAATAAATATAAAATTAATAATAATAAATATTCCATAAGAAATTACAAATAACAAATATAAATAATAAATTACTAATAATGTTTGTGTAGTGATTATATATATATATAATTTTATAATATAATAAATAATAAATATATAATAAATAATAAATAATAAATATATATTAATATATAATAATGAAATTAAAAATAATAAATTAATTAAATAAATAAATTAATAATAATAAATAATAATAATAATAATCATAATATAATAATAAAGTATAAATAATAAATAATAAATACATAAGTAAAAAATAATAAATAATAAATAATAAATAAAATAAATAAATAATAAGTAATAAATATAAATAATAAATAATAAATAATAAATAATAAATAATAAATGAAATTAAATAAAATAATAAATAATAA
>JABUQX010089519.1:27500-57500 GCA_015478945.1 Trachelipus rathkii | reverse complement strand
AGCGCTACAGCAAATATTCACCGAAATTCCGAAGGACAGAGAACAAAGAATCGGAAAGAAGAGAAAGAAGACCAAAAGGACGTTTGCTACGAAAGCCGTACTGGCGATCAGAGATAAGATTAGATGAAATGAGATAGAGGATAGATTCGAAAACCTTTGAAATAACAGAGATTAAAGCTATAGGACGAAAGTTTGATGGCTGGAAAGGGTTCCCTTCATTTGGCACAAAATTAATGAGAGTACTTTTTCAACATGAAGGGAAGGCCGAAGTAGCGGCACATAGACGAGACTTGAGAACAACACCAGAACATTACTATTTCCATGCATAACATTTTAAGAAGAATTGAGCTGGAGGAGTGGAAAAGGAGGAATAGCATCGGAATCATTTAAGGTGACATTTAGAGATAATCGTTTGTTCGAAGAGTTCAGCTTTAGTCGAAGGGAAAACGACAGTTGCGTCGTTGGAAGATACTAAAGAAGGAAAAGCTGAAGAAGCAAAGTTTAAGTTGACTTTTTTTTTTCAAAATTCCGAAAAGAGTGAGGAAAAAGATAATTGTATTTACTAAGGAGAAAAGAGTTTTGTTTTTATGAATAGTAGATTTTGTACCATTCCGGAAAGAATTATAGGTTGCAGAAGTTTCTAAAGCTTAGAGACAGCGGTATTTCCTGAAGGCAGCTTCCCTCCAAAGAATAACACGAGAATAAGCAGAATCAAGTTAACAAACCTTGGTTTGTAATGTGCGCCTCCATGCCAGAGAGAATTACCTCGGTTATGGGTTATGCCCATTTTGTTTGATCCCATCTATTGAAGCATTAGTCATTCCATTTGAAGTCAAAGAAGTACGACCACAAGTCCGACCATTTTGTAGCACTGAAGAACCAAAACATATTCTCGGCGAAGGCTTGGAGAAATAAAAGAGGATACAGAGATTAAAAAGTGATCGGAGGAACTCTGAGAAGGAAAACGTTTGACAGAATATGGGGAAGGATTAGAGGTTAAGAAAATGTCTAGAATGTTGTGTTCATCTCGAAGACGATCACGGATACTAGTAGTGACCTCTACCAAGTGCTCGAGGTCATTCTTGATAGATTAATGGTAGACAAGTTCACCAGCTGTATCTTGAGATTTAGAGGAAAGTCAATGGTGGTTGTGAAAGTTGAAATTATCAAGAATTGTGATTTTTGAGAAAGAATTAAAAGAGAGAATGTCACATTCTCTCTTCTAATTCTTTCTAAAAAAGAAGCAGAAGGGAACCAGATAGGCATACAAAACATATAAATTTAGTACTTGATTGACAAGATTGTCTGAACCATATAGTAGAAAATTCAAAAGATTCGAAATCAATGACACAAAAACAACGACATCATTGCTCAAGTAAACACAACAGACGCCTTAGTCGGGAAATTGAGTATATAGAGAGGAAGATATAATAGAGAATGATTTGCTATTAGAACTCCCCATACACCTGAGATTCGGTTAAGAATAAGATATTGGTTTAGAGAATAAGGGTTTAACGACTCACAATATGACTAGAGAACAATGAGTAGGTGAAGAAATATAAATATATAATTTGTGTTTATATGAGTGATTTAGGATTTGCACCGTGCGTATGATAGGATTAATATTAATAGCGTAGCAAAAATAACTATACTAGTTATTAATGATATAGTATAGGTGTTTTGTATAGGTATAGGTATGAGTCTTCTGTAAAATGGTAAATTCTAATAGTAAGTAACTGACGATAAGTGGAATGCGTGTAGTTAGAAATCATAATGGTATCTAAAAAGTGATGGTTTATATATTAAAATGTGGACGGGAGTGGGCGGGATAGTGTTATGTATCTACTCTGCTAATAGGTATATGATATTGTATATGGATATGGTGAGGTTTATGATAAATAAGAATATAGTTAATAGTATTATAGGTAGGATGGAGAATTGGTTGTTATGAATGATGGAGATGGTATGGATTAGAGTGGTAAGGGTGCTCACTTACACTATATTATAATTGCGGATATGATTATGATTCTAGTGTGGTGAATTTGCATGAGTATTAGAAAGGATTATGAGTAGATATGAAGATTTGGCAGTGTGTGGTGATAGATAAGTAGGTGGATTTGATAAGTAATAACTCGTAGTTAAGTAGTAATATAGGTATATGGTTGTAAAGTAGATGACTATGACATGATACCTTATATACGGTTGAGTGAAGTTAGTTTGGATGTGAGTACAGTATACTGGACATAGTAGTCTGACCAGTTAAATGTTGGAGTATAAATGTGTTGGAAGTCACTTGGTACTGATAAGTAAGAGTATTTCGTGGTGGAGATAACTTGTACTTGTACTAGTACGTAGTAGGTAGATTGGTGTATATCTAAAGGCACCTAGCGTGGTCATAGGTGCAATTAAAATCGCTTGTGTCGTAGGACTTGTGTAACATGGGATATCATATCTTGAGTCGCTAGGTGGCTTTGTACATGATGGTAGTCTTCGTTACTGTGCTTGTGGTCATCATTGTATAGTAGTGACAGAAGTACTCTATGGTCCTGATGATTGGAGCACATGTTTATAGACTTGCCAATGATCTAAAGTTCAATTCGTGTTAATATAATGGATACTATACTCCTTTTAGGAAGGTGTGCTGTTTTTAGGTGTGCAACACACGATAATTGGATAGTGATACATTAGGATATGAAATCGTATTATAGAATTATGTAAATGTTGTAGTTACTAGGAGAGTATAAAATTTGCACATAGATATATGATGTAAGAGTGACGTGTGGTTGTGGTCATATGGAAAGGTATTAAGTGACAGTGGAGTATGGTATTTACTAGTGAGATATAGTAATAGTGGTGATGTGATGTATGGGGATTATATTCGACCTAGCTGGGTACTATACCGATAGAAAAAAGTGGATTGAGTCAGTGATAGAGTAGTTAGATAAAGGAGAGAGGTTGTGAGTTTCTTGCAGAGGGAGAATAATAGGTCATAATAAATGTAGAATTGGATATGAGGTGATTTTGCTGAGGGTGATATTATTGTATGTGGCCTACTACACCTGGTAGCCATAGTAATGAATACACTTATATACTTGACGATATATATTATACGTATATATATATATTATAGTGAAGGGTCTCAGTCTCGGTCCCGTGTAAGCTCTTGGTATGGATATTTCTGACTCATGAGCGATCAGAGTATCTGCTAATACTACTATGGTTATATATATTAGAGGGGGTAGGTAAGTAGCTGGTGATAGCTTATCTTTTCGACTTTGTGTAATATTCCTTCTATCTCATTCTATAACTACTTTTCAACGCACGGTACATTTGTTTTATCGCGCCAACACGAGCCATGGGGCGTAAGAAGAGTAAATGCATAACCATGTCCAGAAACAGGTCTTGGAGTAGTAAAAATGATGAGGGAGAAGAAATTATTAGATCTACTCAAAGACCAAAAAGAAAGCCCTTACAGTCATATACTCCTATATTATATATTATAAATATATATAATATACATCCGTACTATTACCTTATTAGTAGTAGTAGTAACACTATGATAGTAATAGCGGAAGAATTACACGCCATAAGAAGCTTCACGGTCAATATATATTATATACCTATATATATATATATAGCGATCAGGATCCCTCTCCTTATAATGGCATCCTATCCTGCCATGTGAGGTTCTATTCTTATGGCCTATACAGGTGTGAGCCACAACCATGGTAACTCACCCATATTGTCAGACAGCGGAGAGACCACTACATTGTGGGAGAACCCATATAAATAATTTTCCTTTGTTAATATAAAATTTTCTAAGTTCAGAAATAGGTTAGTTAAGGTTAGGCAGTATTTAAAGCAATATTAGTGTTTCTATAGCTGGCACCAGCCTTACATATGCCGTGAACATTTCAGCAAGACTTTTCTACTATACCTTTCTCATGTTAACTCTAACTTAACTTGATGTGACTGACAATATATAGCAAATTTTCGGTATAACTGTTGATAAAACTTTTTGCGTGCTCTCAAGAATGTGTCGGAGTCGTCTCGATACTAACACTCTTTCAACCCATATTATTTATACATACTCGCGCTTAACCAATTAACCGTACTTAATCATCTTACATTATCTTTCCATCACATGATACCCTAAACACATTATATTCTATATAATACTGTACTCTTCATTTATTTTCTCATTTATTCAAATCATTAATTCATACCTAATATACTACTACACTTCATATGTATATTATAATCAGTTATTACATTCCCTCTATATTTATATAATCATAATTATTTCTCTCTATATATCATTCTGTATCTAAATAGCACTCATGCCCTAAGATTGTCCATACTAACAGACATATATTATATCATAATATATATATAATGTTATAACTTTAGAATACTATACCTCTTATTTGCCATGGGACTTTCAAAATATTCTCTCACATATATTAAAAAGTAAACTATTTGGCATTATTGCATCCGGATAACTGGGATATAACGACGAGCAGTGTAAAAATAGTGTTGATGGACTTGTATACGACAAATTAACCATACTTTAGTGAGACAAATATCTGATTAGAATGAGACGACTAGTGCCGTCTCAAGAGTAGTGACAGTAACTTGAGTCAAATGTCAACGAAACTGCTAGGCTAATAGTGAATATTGACTACGCATCGGTATGTTCGGTGTGAGGTATCATTTCTGACACTTCGACAATTAAATGACTGAGAATTGCGACAATATGGTCAAGTGCACTTACTCCAAGTCGTGCGGTCTTGGGATTATTCGATACTGGTCTTCCCCTATGACAACGCAAATCCTTGTACACTTAGCTATAGTCCAATATCATTACTATCGTGAAAGGAAGATCACTACAGATGTTAAGCTTGTTATTCGTCACGACAACAGTATGATAAAAAGTGAGTTAAATGAAACGCCAATACTCTCTACAGCTATATATATTAGAATAGAATCATGACAGTTCTTGGCTGGTGGTCGTGTGGATAATTCATGAGTAATATGGTCGAGTAATATGGTGGTGGATGGTGGTGGTGGTAGTTGGGATGAGGTGGTACGGAGTAGAGTATAAAGATAAGGGTGTGGTCGTAGAGTAGGTTGTGATCGGTAGGGTGGTTAGGTTAGGTGATGAATGGTATCTGCTGAGATTTGGTCAAGTGAGGTAGTGTCTTGGTGGTTTTGGTGTTGCTGCGTTGAGTGCGGTGAAGTAGGTGAGTTGCGTCGGTCCGTTCGCTGTTCGGTACACAGGTCTACTGGGTGGTCGAGTAGGATAAGTAGCTATATGCTGAAGATATTCGATGTTGGAGGGATATAGGTGAGAACAATAATGGAGATAGTAGGATAGGATACGAGAGATAAGTGGTCGGTAGGTAGGTAAGTTGCCTGCGTATCGAAAAAAATCAGTGGCTCGCGATGGTGTGCTTTCTCTCGGCTAGTGGCTCGACGATATGGGGTGAGGTGAGTGGTGCTGCTAGGTCAGAAAGCTGGTGTGTGCTGTTGGTTGTGTCTCGGTGGTGGAGTCATTGGTGGTGAATGTGGTGGTGGAGGTGGCCTGTTGACAAGATTGAGTTTTGGTAGTAAGCCAGAATTGGTTGGTTGGTCGGCTGTCGTGTCGGACGCTTTGGTCACTCTGTAACGTGTAGTGGCGGTGAGTAGTGAGTGGTGGTCGGTGAGTGAGTGGTCGTATGGTTGTGATAGGTTGGGAAGTGTGGTGTGGCGCTAGAGATGGAAGGTTGATGCTGGTGCCGCAGATGATGGGTTCATGGCTGTGTGGTGGTGGATGAGAGATGCTGGGGGATGGCGCTAATATAAGGACAGTTCTGTTTCGTTTTTTAAGGGTGAACAGACAAGAGTAGCGTGCCGCTGCAGTCATGGTGGCAAACCATTTAGAGGGAATTGTGTTCGTGCGACAGTGTCAAGACAAGACGTCTGGGCGAAGTTCGGTCGGTGGTGGTGGTGGTTTCAAAATGATTAGGTGAAATTGCGGCAGCTAGCGCAGTTAAGTTAAGGTTGCGCTGGGATGGTGCGTGGTGGTGGTCGGGTGCGATGTAAGAGACTCATAAAATATCAGGGGCAGAAATTAAAGTTCGGCTAATTTCAGAATACATTGAACGTTACTCTGAATTATGTTAAGCGTTGCAGCAAGAACTTGAATGATTCTATGCCCAGTACGGCAGCCCTGAATCACATAAAATAAGTCTTCCGCTTCCAGTGACAATTCTCTTTAACCATTGTGATCTATGGACTTCGCAAGTCATTTAAAGATTAGTTCATTTGTGGGATTAATCAGGCGTAAAGCGCTTTGGTTTGTCATCGTCTGTTCGTAAAGTGCCTCCGAAGAGAGTAATAGGATTAGTCCTCAGGTACAATGCAGTCAAAGGAATTGAAATGATGAGAGGACGATATTGAAGCACTTCTCTCCTCTAATTTTTAATGGTTCGGTTAACATTGTGTTATTGCTCCATTAATGATGGACAATGCCCATCGTAAATGGAAAACTATTAGTTTACCTAATGCCGCTGTTATTTTTGGAGGTATAACGCGTGGTTGGCTTGGAACAGGAATAATAAGACGTGCTGAGGTGTTTGTATCAACTTTAAATTGATGCTACAGTCGTTTTTTCTTGTTATGCCTGGTGGTAGAAGAATATACTTTGGTAACCTGTTTGCCTAGCATCTTATTGTCGCTTTTGGATGAAGTCTGATAGCATATACGAGCCTACTGAAAGGGGCATATATATAGTATAATGATATATTTACAAGATGGATGGATGGTGGTGGTGGTGGTGGTGGTGGTGGTTGGTGGTGGTGGTAGAGTGGTGGGTATTGTGTGGTGGTGTGGTGGTGTGGTGGTGGTGGTGGTGGTGGTGGTGGATGGGTGTGGAAGTGGGAGATCCTTGTGGTGGTTGAGATGGTGGTGGCTGAGGTTGCTGCTGCAGCTGATTCTGCTGCTGTTGAGGTTGCTGTTGTGGCTGCTGCTGAGGTGGTTGAGATTGTTGCTGCGACTGTGGTGGTTGTGCAACCGATGGCACCATCTGTTGTTGCTGTGTCTGTATTTGGGGGGACACAGACTGTTGGGGAGGTGTTGATTGAGGTGGTGTTCTAGGAGGAGGGGTGGAGTATGTTGAAGTGTTGGTCCTTGATTGGCAATCCCAGTCAAGGGTTAAGGGGGGGGGGGGGGTAGCGGTCGTAGGGGGGGGGGTATTGGCGGGGTAGTGAGAGTTAAGGGTGAGCGGTGGAGGGGGGTGAGGGTGGGGGAGGGTGAGGTGAGTGACGAGGTGGGGGTGATGCCAGGAGTTTTTTTTCGGGGGGGTGGGGGCCTTGAAGAAAAAGTTCGTGGTGGTCTGGGTGGGGGTAGCATAGTGGCGTAGGGGGTGAGTGGGGGGGGGGGGGGGGGGTTGTGGGTGGGTAGGAGGTATTGAGTGAGTTGGGGTTATATATGAGGGGGGGTATGGGGGTTGGGTAGCGGGGTGGGGGGGGGGGGGTGGGGGGGGGGGGGGGGTAGTGTACGGCCTTCTTTGGGGGGGGGTGAGGGTATACTTGGGGGTTGGGGGTAGGGCGGTAGTGCAGGGGGGCTGGGGGGCTTTCGTGTGGGGGTATTGGGGGCGGGTGGGGGGGGGGGTGGGGGGGTGAGGTGTGGGGGGGGGGGGGTAGGCGGGGTAGGTGAGAGTAGGTAGGGGTGAGGGTGAGGTGAGGGAGTAGGGGGTGGGGTAAATTTCTATATGATGAGTGGGTGAGGAGGGGGGGTTGGTTAGTGGTATTGTGAGCGGGGGGTGGGGAGGTAGGGTGGCTGAGTGTGGGGTTTGGTAATTGGAGGTTAAGGTGGGGCGGTGTGGGTAGGGGGGGAGCGGGGGGTAAGATTTAAATAGGGGGGGAGGGTGAGTGAGGGTAGGTAGAGTAGAATAATAAAAAAAATATTATAAGAAGTAAGAAGATAAATTTCTTAAATTTCTAAAAAAAAATGGGAAATAATTTGATGATATGATCAGAAGTGTGCTAGACAAGCAGAATGGCGAGGTTAAGTACCTGATCGGTTGAACTTGTAAGTGCGTTGGATGGGGGCATGGAGGTGGAGGCAGATGAGGGGACGTAGTATACGTTGGACTGAAAAGCGGTGCTCGAGAGCTGGTGGTGTTATGGTTCGTGATGAGTTTGCGGAGGGGGAATGGGGTGACGTGGGTAGAGCGGGATTGGCGAGATTCCGGAGGTAAGGTCTGGGTGGTGTCAGGGTCGTCCAGAAAGGGGTGTGGGGGGGTTTCTCAATAGCTTTTGGTAGAGTTATGTGTGATGGTTAGAGGATGTTTAGATAAAGTCTTCTGAGTGCAGTGGCGTGAAGACGGTTGGAGATGGGGGTAGAAATTTGGGATGGTATAGGTGTCGAACAAGAGTGTAGGAGTGATTTTGTAGAAATTTGTGACTTGCGGGAACATAGAGACGGATGAGAAGGTAGTGGTATCGGGTCATGAGTGTGGGGCTGGGCTTGGGTGGAGCAGGGAGTCGTTGTTTGGTGGCCATTGTGCGCGAGGTGGTCCTTAATAGGTAATCCACAGTGGTCTGGTCTACTTATTTTCGGGGATAAGATCCGTGAAGAGTTGGGCATGTGTCGAGATCTTCTTGGTGTGAAAGAGTGTGGTTGGACGGAGTACGTGGGTTGTGATGGCGGTGTCGTGCATGAGGTTATGGGCATCATTATACCTTGCTTCGGGGTAAGCGGTATTTGGGGGTATGACGAATGGGCGAAGGAGAAGATGGGTATGAGATGTTGCTGGTGTAGAAGTGATTTTAAAAACCTCTTTGGCTTGGCAGATGATTGTGGATATGTAGCGAGACGTCATGCCAAGGGAGAGGGAGATGGTTGAGTAGGGGAGAAGTGCAGTGGGATGTGAGCGGATGGAAGTAGAATTGAACTTATGTTGATGGACGAAAGTGTAGGAAATAGTGTGAGGTGCGGTTAGTGAAGTTGGTTGGGGAATTTGTTGGGGTGATTATGCAGAGGTGAGGTAGAATCTCTTTAGGGTACAGGCGAAGTAGTAAATTTCTAATATACCCAGCTCGAGGATTTCAAGGTGAATGGGGGTGGATTGTGGAGGTGTAGGTGTGGTATGACTGAAACACTGAAGTGTCGTTTCATGGAAAAAAGTCGTATATGTAGAATTTTCTGTGAGATGATTGTCAGATTTTTCTTATGGGCGTGGATTAGCTGTGCATGAGTTTAGTAGTTTAAATCTATGAATGTGCGACGTGAGCGTGTCAAGGTTAAGTGATGCGACCTCTACCTTAGGCGCCATGAGAATCGAGTCTAGCGGTGTGCGGAGTTCTAGCGAAATCGTTTTGAATAGTGAGGTATGTTAGTGGTGTAAAGATGCGTTAATAGGGGGGGTGAGTCAGGTATAGTGCGGTTATGATTGAGTAAAGACTATAGGATGAAGAATGAGAATAAGTCCATAAAGAGTGCGTACATATAGAGACATTGGGTTTAGAATGTGGAAGGGTAATTTATTGTTTATGGATAATCTTGTGCGCAACTCACCTTTTTTTTGTTCTAACTCTCTCTCTAGCGTGTGAGTGAGTGCGAGCGTGCGTGTGTGTGATAAGTTAGTTTATAAAATCAGATTCATTGGCCGTTATAGTATTTATGCGCGAACAGGGCGGAGTCTCTCTTTTGGGTAGGTGGGGGGAGGGGGGGATCTGGCTTCTTGCGTACTCGTTGAGGGAGGGTATAATTCTATGTTTTTGTCGTTCAAAGGAACTTTGGAGTCCTATCGGTTAGCAGCGTGGTGACAGAGGAAAAAGATGGTAGCGGAGAGCAGTTTTGGAGTGGAGTTGAGTGTGCCAATGTGCACTTCGAAAGGGGTAGGTGGTTGAACGCTTGTAGAAGCGTGCTTGGTGAGGGGCCATTGAAATTGATAAGCGAATGCAGAAGAAACAGTGGGGTGGAGGGGGGGGGGGTATGAGAAGAGAGGCGTTGTGGGAGCGAGTTGTTTCCTTGTGGGGTGGGTGAGGCTTTTTTATGGAGTGATTATTAGTTAACGGGGGTATGTACTTGAGAAAGTTTTTGGGTGGTTCTAAAAACTTTGCGCGCCCAGAAGGTACTTACGATGATTTGTTCCTACAGCGACGAATTTATATAATAATTTAATCTATAGACCTCTTAGCCATTATACAGTTTATGTCAATATCGCATACTCTCAAAAATCTTTTGTACGAGTGGACTAAAATTTTCGGGGGGGCCATGGCTCCCCTATTGGCCCCTCCCTCCCTGGATACGGCCACTGGGTTATTAGCTGCAACCTGGGCCCCAACCCGGAGAATATATAATTATAATACGGGTTTTCTACTTGATGGATAAACTTGGCCCCAACCTCCTTAGTAATCAGGATTTATATATTATAGTTTATTATTAATATATTTATCATTTGAAATTACTCATATGGCTTACACAACCGGATAAGGATAATTTATATTATCGTATGGTATTTACTTATATTCAACCTTTAAGTAAACCTGGTATCCCCAACCCTGACGTAGATATATTTATATATATAGTTGAGGCCTCCTTTAAGTATACTGTTATAATAAACCTTATAGGTCCATCAAAGCCGGTTTCAGGAAAAAAAAAACATTAATGAGACCTTCATTACACCTGTTACCTAGGTCCTACTAACCCTGTACGGATTTATATAATTGGGATAGTAATATAATAATTTACTGAACCTGGCACCCATAATAACCCGGAAGGATTTATTAATTGAAACCTGACCTAACTGAAACTTGGCCCCAACCCTGACGGATTTATATTGGGTTTTTACCTGGAACCTGGACCCAACCCGGAAGGATTTATAATATTGTGAGGGTTTACCTGTAACCTGACCCCAATAAACACGGTGAAAGTGATATTTATATATTATTTGTGAGGCCTATTTACATTGTGAAGAAGAGAGATGAGATTGCATAAGCGTCAGAGCATGCAAGTATTGAGAGTGAGAGGAATGATCGCTGAGTATAAGTACGAAACGAGAGAGGGCGGATGGGGAATAGATTTGTTGTTAGGAACCTCAACTTCGTAAATGAGGAAAGCAACAAAGAAAATGAACCAAAAGCTTTGATACTATTGTACTTAGAAACGTTTCGCTGGTTAAACCTGTCCATCCATCCAATCTCACTACATAATAAACATGAAAATTGAATAATTACAGTAAAATGGAAAGTTAGTCTTATGGGTTGAAAATTAAAAAGTATAATAATAATAATAATAATAATAATAATAAGTAATAATAATAATAATAATAATGGTAAATCATTAAAGAATTATGTTCAATTTTTAAGAGGTCAATAAATCCTAATGAATAATAATAATAATTAATAAGAAAACCGACATACGAAAAATCTTTCTTAAATATTAGTTAAAATAATATACGAAGGGAACAACATATTACCTGCTTTTGTATGAGCGCTTTATAAGAGGTTGCAACTCTAGCGCAATTCACCTGGATTGGGAGGGTATCTAAGTAGTATGCTCACATCGAACACTCTACAACCGTTTTCTACATCACTGGAAATTCTAGGTTGGAGGAAGGTGTCGTGTCTTGCTTGAGTTTGATTAGTGAACATCACACTTTCCTTAATAACATATCAGCGAGCAGAAAACTAATAATATAATTGACAGCGGTAAGTGAGTGTTCTACATAAGATATTAAATATAAGAGCGTGTGATTTTCTCAACCACTAGAGTATCTATTAAGTTTATCAAACATGTAAATATACATAAATATTATATCATAGATTAATTTTCAAGTTATGACCTCTCTATTGTGTATTAGAGAAGGTTCATTTTTATCTTCAATAGGTGTATGACTGACTACAGATAGAACAACTCACCACAGTTACATTAATTATCCAAACATCACACTCATACACACACACCACACACACACACACACACACACAACACCTACACTGATCGAGAGCGAGCTATGTACCTATATTTATAAAATAACTGAGTTCTGAGTTAATTTACTGGTTACAGACAGTTTGCCTTGGTTATTTAGTGACTCTATACTTGATACATTCACATGATATTATTCTTTATTTTTTATAATATTTTATTTATTAGCTTTATTGATATTCTAGTTAAATTTACTGACATATATTATATAGATATAGTACTGGTAATTATTTTATAATTTTATTGATATTTGAAGTTTATATAATTAAATATATTATTCAATATTATTTTACTTAACTAATATGAATTTATTTGCGTGGATGTTAGTGGCTAGCCCGGAGGAGTCATATTATTATTTTTGGAATAATCGATTTGATTTATTACTTCTAATTATTTTAGCACTTAAATATATATATGAATTAAAAACTCAGTTTGTCTTATTTCCTGGACTGACCTATAGATTGGTAAAGACATGTGTGTATAAGATACCTTAGAATAAGGAATCTCCCGTCGAGTGTAATAGTGCGACTATCATGAACTGATTAGTGCTGATCCTGGCAGACCGAAATTATATGAGCAATTTGTCGTGTACTCATCTATTCCCTCCAATGTTTATAATGTATACTATAATTAAATATTTGAAAGGTATATCGATATATATATTAATATATAATATATTATATTAATATAATATATATATATTAATATTAATATATATATATATATATATATAATATAATTAATATACATATATTATATTTATATATATTAATATAATTATTAATATATATATATATATATAATATTGATATTAATATAATCCTTGAACTAACTTCATCTGATCATTAAATAGATCTTGGAGGAAGTATAAGTGAGATCCACCAGAAATAATAGAAAAACTAAACTTGCTTTTCTTGGCAATATATATATTTCCTTGAAAATATATACCTGAAGTGGGTAAACAATACTAGATAACCTATAAAAAACTTTTAAGCCATTTTCAAGTTCGATGTCGTATAGATATATTAGTCTATGTTGTAGACGATTTGCAGTATCTCGGTATCTCAAAAAGTGAAATATTATATTATAATATATTTCGATATTATAAGATAATATATATAAAGTATCACGACAAACCTAACATATACTTTAAGCACTAGATATAATAAACTTGTCTAATCTCTTTTTATTAGAGCAATTTTATCTGCTTATGATTTAGTAGTAGTGAGGTAATAAGTAACTAATACCTACATATTAGCATATAAAAAACGTAGTCATCTATATATTACACTAATGATTTGACATTTATTACATTTAACAGTGATTATGTACATAACGATTAATTTATTATACTATAATTACTGTATTACGGTAGTGATAGGTTAATTATAAATTATTTAAGCAAAAGTGTGAACCATACACCCTTTGATATCTAATATCATTTGGAGGATATTATAATTGCTTAATATACGTAACAAGGTTTTTACATTAATAAAGATCATAATATTATAATATAAAAATTTATCATAACCTATATACCTAACTATCATAATCTCAACGAATAATGCAAACATAACATCTTACATTTTTTTTTATTCAAAACAATAACATAAATAAATAAGATTAATAAGTTTACTGGATCCTAAAATGAGCAGTGAGTAAATCAGTTAAATACAAAACTCACCCGCTCACCACAACTCCCCCTTCCGCCTCCCACCCTTCCCATGGCTCTATTTGCATACTATTGATTCAAGTCATATTTCGAGTATCAATTGGATAAAACAATAACATAAAAATAAGTTCTTTATATACTGACCCAACGAATATATGCTGACGTAACAAAGTTTTCCCATCAAAAAAGCTACCATATCATAATACCTGTGAACATAAGGAAATATAATATAATTACAATGACAAACCTAACTATACACTTTTAACATATGAATAAACAGCCAACATTAGTGCAAAAGTTCCATTACTTAACTAACAGTTAAAGTTAAACTTAACATTGTCATACAGAACGAACCTATTCAATCACATCTTTTCAAACATATCTCAACATATCATTATTATTTTTTACATTAACATAGAATTAATCATAGTAAATATTTATTACTAATGATAGAAAACAATAATTTAATATTTCAAATACTAACCTAACGAAATATTATTGAGCTAACTACGTAACAACGTTTTATTTCACATCAATAAAGCTAACAATTTAATTCCATATTAAAAAAAGGGCTATACTACTTGAACTAAGAATTATAATGTATACAGTCGATAAATACTCTAACTACCTACGTTGCGAATAAACGGCTATTACATTAACAATGTTCCATACTTATACAACTCAGTAAAGTAACTATACATTGCGTACAGAACGATAATACTCATATATTCGCACCTTTTCAAACATAGCTCTAACATATCAATTTGTTATTTTTTACTATTAACATAGTAATAATTAAACAAAAATATTTACATAAACCATTACCTTAAATTATCATACAGGACTCAACGAATATTAATTGCTAATGGTAACAACGTTTGGTCACATCAAATAAAAGCTAAACATTTCATAACCTTGAATTTAAGAAATATATAATGAACATTGTCAAAAACATTCCTCATGTATGAATAACTTGCTAACATTCACAAAGTTCACCTACTTATCAAAGGTAAAGCAGCATACTAATGTGCATATAAAACTATCTTATAATCTATATATACTTCCTCAATACTTACCTCTAAAATACATATCTTTAAAGCTAGATTTAAAAGTCTAATAAGTTATTATCACCGAACAAAATCCCTTTAAAAATATATATAATATACTTATATAATATGTATATTTATATACTTATAATATATATATATAATATATATATATATATATAATATATATAATATATATATATATATATATATCATATATATAAATTTTTCGAAGGCTAGCTTTAGATGCCGGCATTAAATTTCTACTCGATTCCTTTTTTAATAGTTTGGCGATAAGGTGGCAATTGTTACTTCTCTGATTCAAAAAAATAGTTCTTTATTCTCTAAAGCTAGGCAACTTTGAATGTGCCTGACGACTCAGTTAGCAGTCATTTTTTTTTAATAATCCCCATTTAAATTTTGAAAGCTAAAAAATATAATATTTAATAAACATAATTATAATAATTAACCAATTATATTAATTTTGTGCTAGAACTTGATCATCTCTTATACCGACTTATTTAATTCATAATTTCATTTAAAATCAATTGACTCAATCAGAGTCTGAAAAAACGCGCTTGAGTCAGACTCTTCCTCGGTTACCTTTTAACTTGCCTCTGCAGACAAGTAGCTCCATTTTCATGTTTATTAATGGGAATGACTTTGTGTGGAGTTGGAGTTAGTTTTAATACGCTTTTCATATTATTATTATATTAATCTTATTACTGAATTTGTATGTTTTTAATAAAATTGAGCTGTTAGTTTTATAAATAGCGGATATTGGAATCGTATTCGATTTAAGCTTTCATTAAAAATTACTAAATTTCTTTTTCGAGTTGTTGAGGCCTATTGGAAATTCAAATGTTAGAATATGTGCCATACAGTGAGTGATTCATATATGCAACCCATTCATTCTCTTGAATTGTCGCTAATATTAAATATATATATATTATAATATATATATAGTATAAATATAATATATATATTATATAATATAGTATATATATATACTATATATATATATATATTATAATATATATATATATATATATATATATATATATTATATATATATGTTGTAATTATATAATAATTATATTATTATATATATATATAGTATATATATTATATATATATATATTATATAATATTATATATATATATATATATATAATATATATATATTTATTATATATATATATATATATATTATATACTATTATATATATATATATATTATTATATATTATATAATTATAATTTTGATTTGCCTACTCAAGAATTTTAACCACGAGCCGCCATTGATATACATATATTATATATATATATATACTATATAATATATATATATATATATATATCTATATATATATAGTATATATATTAATATATATATTATATATATATATTATAATATATAATATATTATTAATATATAAATATATATATTATATATATATTATATATAGCGAAGAATATATAAACAATATATATAATATATATATATATATATATATATATAATATATATATATATATATATATATATTATATATATATATATATATTTTTTATTTTATATATTACATTAAATCGTTAACAAAAATTTCAAATATCAGTATTGTTTATATAATTATATATACATATTTATAGTATAATTTACATATATATATATATATATATATATATATATAATATATATATATATATATTATATATATATATATATAATATATATATATTTATTATATATAATATATATATATATATATATATATATATATATATGTAAATATATAATGGTAAATATATATAAGCAACTCTATCTTTGCAAATATATATGTAAATAATATATGTAAATATATTAGTTATTATATAATTATATTATATAGTATATAATAATATAATAATATATATATATATATTATATATATATATATATATATATATATATATTATATATATATATATAATATATATATATATATATATATTATATATGTAAATTAATAATTGTAAATATATATATGTAAATATTATAATATATATATATATATATATATATAGTATATATAATATATATATATATATAATATATATTATATAGTATTATATATATATATATATATATATATATATATATATTTATACATAGATATATATATATATAATATATATATATATATATATATTATGTCCATATATATTCTCATCATATATCTATCATAATAAATATATAGATTACCATGACTAATCTATTGATATCTTTATAGTAAATTTAGATATATCTTAAAAAGTTGTTTAGTATACAATTTATAAATACAGAACTATGATCCTTTTTGGATAAGGAATCCCAATGAATGCTAAGAAAATTAAAATCCCATATTATGACATCAATTATTCTTCTCTTATTAAGTATTTCTTCTCTTTGTGTATACAGTCTTTACTCATAACAATAGACAAAACTTGTACTCATAACAATAGACAAAACTTGTAATATAATGGAATGCAACCCTGAAAAGAAACGACAAGAAAAATGAACACACAAAAACTTATTTAAATATATATATATACTCATAAGCCCATACGTATATTATTATATTTTTAACACATCATACACCAGCTAATACATACTATATACTATAAGTATAATATAATTTACTATAAAAGAAACTATTTAAATCATAAAATTAATAAAATAAAGGTTGATATTTATATATATATACACATATCTGCTTTAATATATTATATTATTATATTATTGATATAATTATTTTATAACAAAATACTATTAACGTAACAGTATAGTAAAATATTTCATCATATTAAGTATACATTATATATATAATATATACATATATATATATAATATATAGTATTATAAACTAAATATAATAATTTTATTCTAAATTTATTTAAATAACGTATATATATTTATATAATGGTATATGAGTAGATAATAAGAACTAATATATAATTTATTTTTAATATATATTTTGTTTATTTTTGTTGGTATGTTAGATTAGAAGTAAATAATATTATTATTTATGTATATAACTTATTATAATAATATTATATAGTATTATATATATATATTAGAATATATATATATGAACTAATTATAACATTATATTAGGTAACATTAATGTAAATAAAGTTCTCATACCTATACCCATTATATAAATTATCAAACATAATACAATAAGCTATCAACCTACCCTGTACTATTTCTAAATCATTATATATATAATATATATATCTATCAGCAACTAAAGCATAGTTAATATTATTACTATAACGAAATTCCTTAACCAAATATAAGTGTCTCCAAACTTATAATCAAAGGATATCCAAAGTTATCTATTGAACTATCAATTATAAGTATACTAATTCATATATCAAAGTGGGTAAATTAACAAATATATAACATTCATTATACGGTCGATGATTTTCCGCCTTTAATACGTTAATGACATTTAGTGCCAAAATTACTATTCATATATGAGTGTGAGTATCTTATAACCTTAAATATTATACTACTAGCTTAAATAATATACATATATATATAATACTTTTCTTTACACGTTTATATATATAATTACTTTATATAATTTGCGAGATTTATTTCTTTGTCGCAGAGGTTTTTAATCACTCTATATATATATAGTTAAATACATATTTTAACATAATAAAACTGAATCATTTATTATCTTAGGTACTAAAAGTGCTTAATATATTAAATAATATATATACCTAACTCAGGATCATTAAATAAGGGAGTGAAATCTAAAGAAAATTAAAAATTGCTTAAATTAATACATATGAGTTACATGATACTACTACCAAAAGATATAGAAATAATTTTTCAAAATTAAACATTATATAATATCATAAATATTAATCTTAAGCATAATATGTTAAACATAATCTACGATCAAAAGTAGTTAACTTATATAATACATAAATTAAATTTCCTTTCAAAGAGAAATGTCTCTTACACCCTATAACAATACTATACCTTATAAAAACCTAGCTAAATAATAGGGTGAGTATATACGAAATCTTATCTATATATAGCTAATACTGTGTTACTTAAAATTACAATTATCATCGATGTGCTATTAGTCTTCTTGAAAGATGCGGCTTCAATCTCTAATTAATATATTCAACAACTAATACTATCATCCAATCTTTAATTAATACTCAATAATATTTGATAAAAATAATTTATATTATATATATCAACAATAATAAAAGTAAAAATTATATTAATATTTAATTAATTATAATAATATTTATAATTATAATAATTAAATATATTAGTAATTATTAATGATTATCTATCTATTTAATTATAAATTATATATATATTAAATTTATTTATAATTAAAATTTAATTATATATATAAATTTAATGATTATTATATATTTAATATTAATTTAATTATATAATATATAATTATATTTAATATTTATATGTTATAGAATAAATGATTAGTTAAGTTAGTAGTTAAGTATAATGTATAGATTTATAGATTATATTATTATTATTTAATAAATTTAAATATATTTAAATATACATGATATATTTATTAAATTATTATATTATATTACATATATAATTTATATATAATATTATATTTTAATTTTTATTTATTTATTGTTAATTAAATATTTTTTTTAATTTAATTTGTATTTTATTTAAATATTATAATCTATATACAGAATAGAGTATTTAATCAAACCGTAATAAAAAGAGCATTAGATCATTTGTGATAAAATAACATTAAATAAGAATACCTAAAATCTAAATTATATAGTATGCTATAATGCGTAAACTCAAAGTATATATTATAATCTCTAGAGAGTATTAAATAATTATATATATAATGGATTTATATTAGATATTAGCTCAATTAAATACATAAATAAAAAATTAAAATCAAAAAATCAAATATAATATATCAAATTAAAAAATAAATTATATTCTCATTGATTTTTATATAAATAAAAAAAAAACGTTAAATAAATAAATCAAGATATTTAAAATTAATAAATTAAAGTTTTTATTTTTTTGTATGAATCAACCCTCTAATATAATAGATATATTATTACTATTAATTTATATAAATTAAGATAATATATTATATATTATAGTATATAACTATATATATATATAATATATGATATATATAATTATAATATTATTAATTATTATATATATTATATATATAATATTAATATAGGTATTATATATATATATAATAGGTTATAATTATATATATAGTATTTATATAATATATATTAATTATATAAGTTATATATTAATATATAATTTATTATATATTATAATATATATATATATATTAAATATAATTTATCAGTATATATTAATCTAAGTTATAGTGTATATGTAGGTGAGCTTAAACATTCCAGCTCTTTAGATACCTGACTAAGTCTATATTCTCCGAGACGAGATAATCTTAACCTTAGTAATTAGTTGCGGTAAGATAATAACTCATTAGCGGTAAGGTGTCATGTATGAGTTAACGTCAGGATATATTAAAAATTTTAAATGACTTAAATTGTCACTGTGCGGTGATCATAATAATAATAATGTATTATCTTCTTTTTTTAGTGCTCGAGTCAGCACCTTTTTCGAAATAAATAATTAATAAGATATTAATTAAGTTATATTACTTAATGTATCTGTATTTCGGTATTGGATATAAAACTATCATAAATTTTAAAATTATGTCCAATTTTATTTTGATTTTTAGTGTATGAATTAATCCTTTTTTCCAATACCGATATTACTTTTATTATTAAATATTATTATTGTTTTTTATAATAATAATATAAACTTCCGAATATTCACTCATAACTAATAAACTCTGAGAGATATCTCGTGAACCATAGTTAATATATGATAAATTAAACAATTTATAATATAAGGATATAATTTTATTTTGTAAGGCTATTAATCCACTCATCTTTAATATCTTTAAATTTTAAATTATATTATTTAATTACTATTTAATAACTAGGCAATATCTAATTCAATTCTGGTGTAAAAACCTCAATAATATAGTATATTATAATTAAATATATAGATAATTTATATATATAAATACTATATAAATAATAGGATTTTAGACTCATTATTTGAAAAATTAATTTTCTAGGAAAAGCATTATATAAGATAATATTTAAATTAATATTAAATAACAAACCCATTGTAATACTATAGAATCGAAGGAACAGATATAATTATATTATAGTATATAAATATAATATATAATATATATATATATTATTATATATATTAATAATAATATATAAATAATAATATATTAAATAATAATTATATTATATAATATATAGTATATAAATATAATTATATAATAATATATTATTAATATATATAATATATTATATAATATAAATATATACAGTATATATAATAATATATAATAATTATATATAATATATTAATATATAATAAATATATATATATATAATATATGAAATATATATATATATATTCATATATATATATATATTATATGTTATATGATAATAATATAAATATTAAATATCTATGATAATATATTTAATATAAATATTAATATAATAATATTATATATAATATTATATATAATAATATAATATAATAAAATATATATTAAATAAATATAATATAACAATTAAATATATATTAAATATATAATATATTATATAATTAATATATAAATATATTTAATTATATATAAATTGATAATATATTAATATTTATATATATAACAATATATAATATTAATATATATATAATTAATATATAAAGATTAAAATAATATTATTAAGAAATAAATATATAAAATATGTTTCTTAATATTATAAATTAATATTATGCGTTTTATATATATATATATTATATTATTATAATATTAATATTAATTATAAATTTAATATTAATATTAATATATAATTATATATTTATGTAATATATTATATATATTATATGTATTAATATTATATATATTAAAATAATTTATATTAAGATTTTAATAAAATTATATTCTTCTAGTAATTAATTATATATTAAATATTTTATATTAATTTCACATATATATATTTTTTTTTAATGAAAATTATATATATATATATATATTAATATATTATTATATAATAAACTATATATTAATATAATATTATATTAAAATTACATAATATATTATATCATATGATAAATTAGTAGATTAACATAGTATATTATATATATATATTATAATATATATATTTATTATAATCCATATATATATTAGTGATTAATTAGATTAAATCATATTAATAATTTATCCTAATTTAATTTAATTATTATCTTCTTTTTGTAAGAATAATAATATAATATATAATACATATTTAATTAATTTTTAAAATATTATTTTTTTAAATTTTTAAATTTTAAATATATTATTTAAAATATTATTAAGTATACATATATATATATAATATTATTATATATTAATATTTTAATATAATATATATATTAATAATTATATATTTATATAATAATTATATATATTAATAATAAATTATATATATAATTATAAGTTTAATATATATATATATATATATATTAATTAATTAATATCAATTTCTATGTAAAAAACAGCATACTATTTCAATTATGCAACAATGTATATATTTAAAATATTAATATATTTATTAATATATAAAAGATTTAACATAATACATATTTATTAATATATTTAATTTAAATTATTTGAATATTAATTATAGTAATTATATATATTATTTATAATTATATATTATTTATATATATATATAATAATATAATATATTAATTATATATATATATATATATTATATATATTATATAGTATAATTAATCATCATTTTATATATAAATTATATATATTTTAATATATTAATATTAATATATATTAAATTATTATATATTATATATTATATATATATTATTAATTATATATTAATATATTATATTAATATATTAATTATATTTAATATATTATATATATTTATATATATTATATTAATATTTAATATATTATTATATATATTTATATAATTATTATATTTATAAGTTATTATAATATTAATATCTATTATATCTAAATATTTATATATTAATTATATATAATATATATTATATAATGAATATATATATTATTTCAATAAATATATAAATATATATAATATACTTATTATATTAATAATATATTATATATATATTATAATATATAATATAAATTTATATATATATAATATATAATATTAATATTATATAATATATAGTATATTATATAATATATATATATATATATATATATATTAATTTATAATTATATATATAATATATATATTATATATATATATTATTAATTTATCTATACCGTATATATAATATATATATATATATATGTATATAATTATATAGATATAATTATATAATCATATATATGTATATATATATTAATATATGGGTTTATATACTGAAAAAGTTTGAATATTATAAATTATTATATATATATATATATATAATATAATATATTATATATATATATATATATATATATATATATATATATATATATATATATATATTTATTCATATACCGTAAAATATATATATATTAATATATTAAGATATATATAATATAATATAATATATATATATAATATATATATTATATTATTATATATATTTAAATTTATATTATTTTTATTATATAATATATTTAAAATTATTTTAAATATATATATATTTAAATATATATATATATATATTATATATATTATAATATATATTTAATAATATATATATAATTTATATATATTAATTAATATATATATAATATATATATATTATAATAATATTAATATATTATTTAATTTACTTAGACCTATATAAAATATTATATATATTGATATAACGAAAATATAATGGATCATTACTTAATGGTGTGGACAGTGAGGTTAGTTAGGTGTTCAAAATATTATTCAGTGAATAGGGAGCAGAATGATTTAAGTGCTATGAGAGGACTCCCTTAATATAATTAAGCAATAGGAACTGTGTGAAGTGCGAAACTAACTACCCATGCACTCCTATATATATACTTCAATCACAAGTGAATAAATATATTTCCTTTATAAGCTTATATGATAGGCAGAATATATATATTGTTGAACTATTGTTCATAAAAATATTATATTAATAACACCTCTTACCCTTATGTTCATGACTGCTAGTGATATATAGGATATATAGAGCGATAGTATATATTAGTATTTGAGTGTGAGTGAAATATTTTTAGAGCACAAGCGTATGTATATAGTTTAGCTGCTTATTTTAATTTATATATATACAACTATAATCTTTTTTATTAAATATAGTTAATATTTGAGATCTCTTTAGCCTTATTGTAAGAAAGAAATTAATAAAATACTATAAAACAAGTATTAATTAAAAATAATTATATATATAATATAATTATTTTGTAAATATTATATATATATATTTTTAAAATTTCTGCAAATATATATATGTTAATTAATATTTAATTATAAATAAATTTTTATTTGTTATTATGATATATATATTATTCCAGTGACTATTTAGTTATAATTATTAATATTAAAACCCTTTTGTTGATAAGTTCGTACACATTTAATTATATAAGTAGAGAAGACGTGCGGTATAACGTTGCGTGATAGATCTATGCGATAGAGTGAGGTGTAATTTGATAGTTATATCTAGAATAAGGTGCGGATGAGAGAGCAGGCTAGGCGTGATCTACTTTTCTCTCGAGGTTGATGGAGGTGCGCTTAGCAGACTACCTCACTTAAAATGAGCGGGTATCATATATAATGGCCCATTCTACTCTGATAAATGACTTTATATATATAACCTATATTTATACTCATTATATATATATATATATATTAATATATATTATATATATAATACCTATATATATAACCTATTAATATATATATATATTATATATACCTATACCATAATATATATATTATATATATATATATATATTATATTTATAATATTATATATATTAATATATATATATTATATATATATATTAATTTTATATAATATATATATATTATAAGGAAGAAATTACAGTATTAAAGAGCTCTAAATTTTTTTCCTCAATATCGAATCATAGTATAAATATTATATATAAAAAAATAATTTTTATAAATATCTCCATTTAGAATAAATTAAAATAAAAGTGGAAATAATCTTAAGATAAAATAATATACTAAACGAGATTAAAATAGTTTTACTACGTTATCATAGTATACGTTTCGGGACTTATATCCTTGGTCCACTCATCAGAACTAAAAAAAATTATTAACAAGTTATTTAAATAACACAAAATATAAAATAAAATATTGAAATAATAACAAAATATAAATAAAAATAAAATATTAATATAAATATTCTCAAGCAAAATAGACAGTGGCGTCACATTCTTAATCCTTTTTTTATTTCAAGTATTCCAAAAAATATATTAATTATATCTCAATATAGTTAAGATTAAGATTTGTCTAATTATACTGATTAATTAAATTATTATATATTTATTTGTATATATTATATATGATTGGATCTCAAAATTGAAAAATCCTTTATACTGATAAATAATGTATTATAAAATTACTTATTTTGTTTCACACTAGTTGAAAATTGGTTCATCATTACAATTGATATTTAAATTTTATTAATCTTTATAGAACGAAACTCAATATAAAAATATTACTGCACCTTCATATAATTGAATTAATAACATTGTTCTTCTTGGTGTCCAATCCTAATAATAACATACTCCCTATATTTAATATGGGTATATTCCTCTAATAATAATTACATTAAAGAAGGAGTTTTTCACACTTTTATTTAGGTAACACAATTATTTCTTCTAACGTATAATAAGATAGTGCTATTATATCCTGAAGTACTTAAAATTAATGTGGGTAGCGCTCACTTACTTTTCTTCACCTTTTTGATGTAGGAACTATATTATTCTCCTTATACACATATTCTATATTCCTCAAATAAGAAATTTAATGAGATAAAAATTAAGTAGTAAGAATATTATGATTCCTAATACAATTCAATATTGTGTTGTGAGTGCTTATTAGATATGTAACTATCTGCCTTTATTTATATCCTCAATATAATTAGTTATTATATATCGTTATTCCTCTAATTTTACTTTGAATTTTATTGATATCATAGTATATAGATATTTACTTTTTGCCTTACATATTTATTAATGGTATTCCTATACTTTTAAGTAACCAATTAAGAAACATTTTTCACTTAGACTCATATTGTTAAATGAATTTAGACACAAAATGTTTTCACTTTTTATTAATAATTATTTTTTCGTGACCAAATATTATATTGGTTAACTAAAAGTATGGGATATAGTTTAAGTTTTAAGTTCCATATTATTCAATATAGCAAATCAATTTCAATGGAGTATCTTTTAGAGATACTCAGAGACTTACTCCCACTAGTTATGACATACCCTCTTATATTCTTCAAGTCTTTATTCTTGTGTGAGAAGAGGATAATATGTAGATTAGAGAATTAGTATCTTTAGCTTAATTTTGTCCTTAAATTACTTTATCAATATGATTATTAAATACTCCATTCAAGAACTAGAATTATAATGTATACTAGAACTCCTATTACTCATATCAACCTTATTACTTCTGATTAAATTCCCTAAATATGAATTGAGGATATATAAAGCAAATCCTTTTTCATTGTAACATTTTTAAATTATATATACAATAAATACTATATATATATTTATATATATATAATATATATATTAATGGAAATCATCAACTATATGCGCTTTAAATAGTTTATCTTAAGCTCCAATCATCCATACAAATCACTGCTTCTCTCATCAATTATCTTAAACGTTTTTACACCTCTCTCACCCAATATATAAGTTATTTAAACAATTATAATTATATATCTATTATATTGTATCGATTTTATGACTATTACATTATTGTGATCCACAATTTCTCCAACAAGAAAACTGACTTTAGTTTTTCATAAATCATTTATTCAGAAACATTGGACTCTCTCATATCCCCTATTTATATTTTAATTAAAAAAGCGAAAATATAAACATGCCTACTCTAATTTTCTAGGACTAAAAAATTGCTCTCCTTTTGTCATGCAAAATTAGTTAATCAGTATAAATTAGAAGCCCATTATCAAATAAAAAATCGTTATGAACTTTAAATTTATATTTATATAAATTAATTTATTAATATTAATTATATTTTTCAGATGTTCCTGTGACTGATACACTTACAAGAATCTTAATTACTAATTAAATACATCATAAATAACGAGAATGCTCAATGGTATATATTAGGTGTATTACAACTAATTACCATTATTGTTATATTGTGTGAGACATATATAATATGATTATAATTATTTGGAGAAAAACTTTATATTATAAGACTACTTTAATAATAACGAGAATATATTGATACCAACATATGGTAGTGAAGTCAAGGATAAGGCAATTAAATATAGTATGCTGTCTTATTAGTAACATTATATCACAAAGAATAAGGAACATGTTATTAATTGAATGGTGCAGAATTTTTGTTTCGTCAAAAGATAAAAACTTTAATCAATTGATTGAGTCCTTTTTTCATTATCTACAAAAAGTAATTTTACACATTTCAGAAGGATTTTTCAATTTAGATTTAACCAATCACAAAAAGATTTATATTATAATTAGATCATATTATTCATCAGAATTTTGATATAAATTATAAATATATAGTATTTTTTGAGATTACTTTGAATAATAATAAAGTGATTAAGTAAATGTAGCTGCCTATACTAGTCTTTTTGCTTGATAAATTTTATTAATTATTTATTTTTTAATTATATTAGTATATTTTCAATTATTTTTTTATTGTAATTTTTGTTTTAAATAACTGTAAATTTTTTTTAATAAGTTCTGATGAGATATGTTATATTATATAGGAGATCTTAAGATAGTGATATATTAAATGATCTCCGAAACGTGAGTATTAAAATACTTTATCTCGTTTTAGTTATATATTTTACTTTATAAGATTTTATTCCTTATTTTATATTTATTTCTCAATATGAATGGTTTTAAATAAAAAATATATTTATTTTAAATATATATATATATAATTATATAATAATATATATATATTTAATAATATACCTCAATATATATTAATATATATATATATATATAATATATTATATATGATTATACATAATATAATTATATATATAATATATATATTATATATATATTAGATATATATTAATAATATATATTTATATATATATAATATATTATATTAATATATATATATAATATATATATATATATATATTAATTAATATATATATATATACCTATATAATATTATATTAATTAATTATATTCATTTTTGACAAACCAAAATAATCATATCGTTACTGTGTGTTTTGAGTGAATAAATAAATAATATTCCTAAGTAAATAAATAAATGGATATATAAGTCAAATTTATAATATAATTTAAATAATAATAATATAAATATAATAATTAATAAATATAATATTTTAAAAATAAAATTAATATAATGTATAATATAATATAAATTAAAATAATAATAATGATATAATAATAATAATATAAATTATAAATTAAAATATAATATATTAAAATTAATATATAATATAATTAATAATAATAAAATATTATTTATATTTATTGAAATAGTTAAGTTAGGTTAATATAAATTCTGTGTGATATACCTATCGTTGATAGGCTGAATAGGATAAAGTGATATCTGAATGTAAACGTGGACCTGAAGTGTATGTCTGAGACAGTGAGCTGTGAGTGATATCCATATTAAACCGTTTTTCAGATATTGGGAGATGTTCGAAAATTCTATTTCCATTATAGATTATCACTAACTTTGGTATCACAATTGACTAGTTATTGAGGGTCGCTTATTACTGAAGTATAAATTATTGAGTATAAAGAGTTCTCTAATATGAGTAATGGGTGATGCTAGAAAAGGACTCTCAAGCTTCTCAAAATATTAGATAATAATATATATTTTCTCTCCTAATAACGACATTCAATAATCTACAAATATTTAAATTGTGAGTCCAATTTAGTATAATATAACTGATACTATTAGTAGTATATATAAGTATAGGTAAAGGGGCTCTCAGTGAATATACTTGACTCTCTCGATAGACTCATAAATACCTATCAACGCCGACAAAGTTGCAAGCGGATATATATCTATATATAGCAAGGCAGCGTTTTAGCAACATATTTGACTTTTCGACATTTAAGGAGTCAAATTAATGGTTAATATCTCATGGGTCTCACTGAGGTGTAGAATACCTAGTATTCCGATATAGGTCGTGAAGGATACATGTTTCGACTTAAGTCATGTTACAGCAGCTGACTTGTGAGTCTCAATAAGGCTCACTAACTAATAACTTCGCTAGTAGGACATTTAGACTCAATGACGATAAACTGCGTTTCATAAGTATTACACAACTAGAGAAGCCTATTCTGAGAGGTTCTGGAGCTTCTGTGTATACCAAGGGTCTCATTTGAAATCCACAAAGTCATGTCAACAGTGGATAACTTGAATAAATAGTTCATCACATCAGTGAGTATAATTTAACCATATTGATGTGCCAAAGTAATATGATATTTTTATAAATAAGATATCAGACGAGGACTATGTTTTGATGGTTACTAGTAGATTTGGGTCTCACGTGATTTTTCTGTTTATTAAGGTAAGGGTTATGATTAAGTACTTATAAGCCCACTATTTCCCACCTTTTACTTACATATTTAAGGATAAATTATATCTATAGTGTAGGCATATCCCTTTATAAAATTTGATTACACCTTATTATAACAGGTATATATTGCGTAAGTCTAGTAAGTCGGAGTCGGTAAGTCGTTGGTAAGGTCGGGGAGTCTCGATAGTTATTATTAGTAATAAGAGTGTAGTGGTATACGCTCGGTAATTCGGAGGTCGGTAATTTTTCAATAGTAGGGTGGAGTCTTAGGAGTCGGTGGTATTCAGTGAGTCGAGGTTAAATTATTAATAGAGTAGTCGGTAGTGTCGGAGTACGGATGTCTCTATAGGTATAAACTTTCAAGATAGAAGTATGGAGTATCTAGGATATAAA